>JAODAL010007949.1:0-121441 GCA_025379985.1 Phyllomedusa bahiana | reverse complement strand
TGACTTTCCGCTGCTCCAGGGCCCCATACACAGTAGGGTTAGCAATGGGGAACTTTCCGCTATTTCCGGGGCCCCATACACATGGGGTTGCAGAGTGCGGTGACTTTCCGTCTGTTTCCGGGGCCCTATAAAAATTGGGGGTTTGGGCAGGGGTTTCAGTGAAAACCGTCTCTCCGGGGCCCCATACACAGTGGGGTTAAGGGTTCAGTGACCCCGTTGGCGGGCCCCCCATACACAGTAGGGTTAGCAGGTGTGAGGATTATAATTTGGATTATAATTTTTGCATCTTTATAATTAATTATCTGATGTAACTAATTACTACATCGAATCTAATATGACACATTAAGAAGATAAAAAATTGAGGTTTACAGGAAATCTAAAAATAACCCACCACTAAACATTACAGTATATACGCTGTAGAATGCTGCCCAAAGCACAAGGGTCCCTTAAGTGAATTTAAAGGGGGTCCTGAGTCAAAATGATCTCCTGATACAATGAGACCGGTGAATCCTACTCCACGAAAACAGATTTCTAGAATGAAAGGTTCAGGGCGGGGGATTTAAAAAGGGGATTCCCACTTTTGACAATGCTGTGTTAAACACAGGAAAAAGGCCCCTCAATGTCTCTTGGGGGCCGTCCCACCATGGGACCCGCACCTATTTTCCTAAATGAAATCCCCAAACCTCCCCTTCTCAAAAGAGAGGCGGGCGGGACTCCCCCCATAATATAAAGGGGTTTTTGGGGTTTGAGCTGAGCGGCGATTCTCAACTATATGGGAGAGTCCTGACCACAACAGAGAGGTTTCAGGGCTCATTTAGGAGATAGGTGCAGGTCCCATAGGTGGGACCCGGACCCATTAGACATTGATGACCTAACGATACACCATTATTGTCTAAAGTGGGAATAATCCTTAAAGGAACGATAAACCTCAAAATGAAGGGAAGACGATCACCCGAGAATAACTTGTCCATAGTGTTTGTAGGCCTGCAAGGTTTTTGAACAAAACTTTTACAAGATTTTAACAGGTGAAGGGCTGGGCTATGACTAAGAGCAGACAACTCAGTGGGGCAGGGCTTCAGCTGCAGCCCGTTGCCTTACAGCGAGAGCGAGGCTGGACACCTTAACGGTGTCTTCAGCAGAAGAATATGTGCTGGCCGACACTGTGACGGCATCTGTAAGCAGATTATTCACAGAATATAGACCATGATATTCTGCTGGTGCCCCCGTCAGTGATCTGAAGTTGCCATAAGGTTTTGAAGTTGCAACAAAATCCAGCAGAAGGCACTGGCCTGCTTTTTGAAGTTTCTAAAGCAAAAATAAGCCTCTTTCAGAAGTTTTGTTAAGCTCAGTGTCCTTGCTGCCAAAAACCCAATCAGAGCTCAGCTTTCATTATTCCACGAGTTAAGAAGATAGTTTTGCCCTGATTGGTTTAGCCCCTGTTGGTGCTGTGACGCCGATTGGTATTGAGGCCGTTTTGGCCCTGTGAGCCCCGATTTTTTTTGATTGAGCGCCAATTGGTCGTGTGGCCCGATTGGTTGTGACCCCCATTGGTCGTTTGGGGGGCCAAGGGTCGGCGGGTTTTCATTGGCGCTTTTGGGACTTTTTTGACAATTTTTTTGGGTTTTTTTGCGCAATTTCCCCCCCCTTGAGCGGAAAAATTGCGCTTAACCCGCCCTTTTTTTGTCCAATTTTGGGGCCAAAATGGGGTTTCCCAGGGTAACCCCGGGGCGAGTGCCCTGTTAGCGGCTTTTTATGTGAGGGAAAATTGTCCTGTAAAGGCAAATTTCCCCATGTCCCTTTTTGGCCCAAAATTTTGCCGTTACCGGGGTTGTGCCCCGGCATTGCCTTTTTTTAAAGCGCCGATTGGTTTTCCTGTGGGGGCCCCCAAAAATCGGCCCGGGAAGCGTAGCCGCTTTAACCTCTTTGCCGCCAAACCAAAAAAACCCCGGGGTAAAACCCGCAAAATTTTGGCTGGGGGGCCGTTTTTTTGGTAAAAATGACCCCGCCGTTGGGAAAAAAGGGGGGAAAAAAAGGCCAGAGACCCCATGTACTCCGAAGGTTTAAATGGAAAGGGGCCCCCCCCCGATTTTTCCCTTTTTAGCCGGTTTGGTTTTTCAAGTAAAAACCGCCAAAAATTGAACAAATTGGGGGTTTATGGAAAACCGGACACCCCCTTAGGGTTTTCCCTTCTTTTGGGGGGAAAAAAAATTGCCCAATCTTCCTCCGGTTTTTTGGAGGAATTGTGCAAGTCAATTGAAGGGGGGGGGGGTCATCGCGGAGAAAAGCCGCCCCCCCCCCCCCCGGCCCCTGGGCGGGCGCAAAACATGCAAATACCGTCGCATAAAAGACCTATTTGGCACTTGCCGTGGGAACGCATCCTTAAGACGCGCATTAGTGAGCGCGGATTTGGAGCGTGGGTGGATCGGACGGTGATTTCTGAGGCACATTTCAGCCTCATAAAACTATGTGAGGGATTCAGGCCCCAAAACAGACATGTCAGTTTTTTTTTCAGTCCGAAAAAATAATCCTTGATGTGCACCAAGACGGATTTTTCCCTTTTAAAACAATTGTGAGGCGGACTGCGGTTAGATGTGAACGATTTATCTGATGTGGATTCAGCACTGAATTTTCGGCAAAATTAGCAGGGGAAAAAACCCAAAGGGCTAAAAAACCCCCAGTGCCTTTTTAAGGGGGCCAAACAAAGTCATGGTTTTCAAGGAGGGGGAAAGGCTAGCCATTTGGGGCCTTTTAAGCAATTATTAGGGGGGCTCGGAGGGGGCGCTGTCAGCTGCTCACCCACATGAGGTGGGGGGTGTCACATTTTTAAAAGGAGTTTTGTGCTAATGTAAATAAATGCTGGGACAGATCTATTCAGCCCGATGCTCTACAAATATAGAAAAAGCTTGTGGGAGTTGGAGGCGACAATTTTACTAAGAGTGGCGCAAAAGGTCGTACATTTATTGTGGTAAAATTTGGAACTTTTTCCTAACACAAAAGTGCTGAAAAACTTTAAATTCCAGACATTGTGGCAAATTTAGGGGGAGCTCACACAACGGGTTCGGACACTGATCCTGGGTGTAGATTCCGCGTCCAAACTGAATGTTCAGTGGTTTACCCTGTACCCTATGTAAGATTTAAAAGTGACATGAGTCACAGCGCTGCACCTCCCTACATCTCCTCCCTCATCTCTGTCTACCGCCCTACCCGCGCTCTCCGCTCTGCTACTGATCTAAGATTACACACCTCACTCATCCGAACCTCCCATGCCCGTCTCCAAGACTTCGCACGAATTGCGCCAGTTCTCTGGAACATGTTACCCCATGTGATCAGGCACACTCACAACCCCTCACAACCCTCACAGTTTTAAGTGCACTCTGAAAACTCATCTTCTTAGACAAGCCGATAAAGATCCCTTAGGCTATGTTCACACGGCTTATTTATGGACGTATTTACGTCAGCAAATACGTCCCGAAATACGTTTCAAATAAGTGTTACAAAGTGTGGCGCGTATTTCGCGTCGTAAATATAATCCCCATTCTTTACTATGGGGATTTATGTTGCGAAATACGCCTCAATAGGTGACGGGGGACTTACTTTTACGATCGTATTTACGGACGTATTTACGCCCGCAAATACGCCTCGTGTGAACGACGAGGCGTATTTTACATTGGAATCAATGCTAATCTAATTGTTCATTATTTGAAACGTATTTCGGGACGTATTTGCGGACGTAATTACGTCCGTAAATACGCCCCGAAATAAGCCGTGTGAACATAGCCTGTTATCCCTCCAAATTCTGTCACACATTCGTCTCTTCCTGCATTTTGGCACCCACAGGCACTTCTCTGTATATAGATGTATGGTCTGGATGGCAGGTTCATCCACATTTTATGTATACTACCCCATATTTATGTCACATGGCCGGACCATTGTAAACCAAGCACTTGTAACCCTTTGTTTCACCCATACACCCTAATAGATTGTAAGCTCTTGCGATCAGGGCCCTCACACCTCGTGTCTCATTTGTCAGTAGCTTCTTTATAATGTAATGTCTGGTTTGTCTGTGCTTATTCCCTCTATATTGTAAAGTGCTGCGGAATATGTTGGCGCTATATAAAGATTATTATTATTATTATTAATCAGCGCCTACAGTCTGCACCGTCAAAGAATTGACCTGTCAATTGTTTGACGCATTTTACAGCTCTGCTTTCATTTCTTATAACTGCTCTGTAAAAATGAAAGCTGAGCTCCAATCTGTTGATATGGGCCCTGTTTGGTTACTATGGGCTTCAATCGGTTGCTATGGGCAACAAAGACAGGGCAGCACGTACTTCTAAAACACCCAATGTATAGCGGCGTGTACGGTACACGCCGCTATACGCCCCAGAGACGCCGTATAAATATACCCTTATGGTTAAGTCCTATAGTAACCAACCAGCGTTCACAGCAACCAGAGCCCACCGCCACCAATTAGTGCCCATAGCGACCAATCAGAGCTCAGCTTTCAAAGCAGATCCGATTGGTTGCTAAGAACTGAAAGCTAAACTCTGGTTGCTATGGGCAACCGAGAAAGTCTTACTGTTTGGGCCTTGTATATGAAAACTGTCTGATAGCAAGACTATCTCTGTAGCCCATAGCAGCCAATCAGCGCTCACAAAAATCAGAGCTCATAGCAACCAGAGCCCATAGCAACTAGAGCTGATAACCAACTGGAGCTCATAGCAACCAATCAGAGCCCAAAGCAACCAATCGGAGTTCATATAACCAATCAGAACCCATAGCAACCAATCAAAGCGCAGCTTTCAGGTTTTCAGTGGAGTATAAGAAATTAAAGCTAGGCTCTGATTGGTTGCTCTGGGCAACAAGGATTTATATGTGAATGAATGAGGACTAATGTATAGTGCGTACTGTTCGCACTTGTAATCTATATACTGTATATATGTCTATACTACTCCCCTACAATGCAGCTTCACTCCTAGGCAGTGGCACGTAGCAGCCGCCCGGCTACCTGATAACCCCAGTGAAGCGGATGATCTACCTTTTAGCTTGCTGAGCGGCCTGATAGACAGACGTCCCCCGGAGAATAACGCGACATCTCCGTTTTGGTAACAAAAGCGTACAGGCGCGCTGGGACATCGCTGCCACTGAACTCTAACTGTCCTAAGATGTCTTCTGAGATTCCTTAGAGCTTTTTCTCCCGTGTACAGAGCCGACTAAAACGCGGCAGCGAACAGAAGTGTTTCTGGAGGAGTCAGTGGAGGGGAAAATCGCAGCTCAGCTCCCGCTCGGTCTCCTCCAGCCGACTTTGTGACAACAGAGCGCCCGGCTCCGAGACAGAGCGAGGCCGGAGGTCACCGATATCATCACCGCCGCGATGGCAGGAAGGCTGAAGAAAAAGCTGCAACTATCATCTGATAGAAGCCCCAGAACCGTATCAGAGGAACACACGAAAACCAAACAATGGAGCAGATTATAGAAGAGCCCAGAAAGAAGCTTGTACGATACTATTAGTACAGGGCAAGCCAAAAGTCCCAGGTCCCCCTTATATTCCAGAAATGAAAGGAAAAATGACCCATCTGAATCCCCCAGCAAGTAAAGGGTGAGGGGCCCTATTGTATAAGATATGTCCGGAAAGCCGCCATATTGGATCACAAGTTTTTCCAATGGGAAGGTGGTCGCGTAACAGATCAAAGACGACCAGAATTGTCTCAGAAATCAATTGCCGCAATCAGATTTGCAATATCTCTTGCGGTTCAAAATCTCCCACAGATAAAGATAAGAGCAAACTGTTAAGTGGGGGAACGGGGAGAGGCGAGTATCATTTTCCAACTGGTATATGGCGGTATTATATCAGTATGGTTACGTCATCGCTTGGCAGCGTTCACTTGTTTACAATTATAAAGGCGTGTGCACATTAGTCCCTATGGACCCAATGAGAGGTCTGAACTGGACTCAAATGAGAGGTAAAAATAGAGTAGGACCACCCGCATTGAGGTCCCGTTGAAAGTCAGAGGTGGCTTAAACAGTTTTGATCAAAACGTGTGAACTAAGAACCTCAAAGTTTTTTTTGTGTATTGTAGATCACATTAGTCCTTGACCCTGTGCTTAGGGGTCTCACTTTTACTTTCTTGCTTTTGTTTAGAGTGTTGTTTAATTTAGAAAGTGCTGAGGTGCGAGACTAAGGGGAAAAAATCAGAGGCAGGATATTGTATGGGGGCTGGTGGGGGATTATGCTAGTGCTGCTTTTTAGTTCCAGTCCGACCCTGCTATTAAATGAGTTTTTTCACCATGCACTTTCACAGCCACAGCCAGCTTTAGACTCACACTTCATGATCAGGCTGTGGGGGGATGGGGCCTATATCAGTAATTGACAAATCAGCAGAGCTGTCCCCAGCTATTCCTGTTACATTGACGAGTGCAAACTATTTATAAAAAAAAAGAAAAGAAAAAAAGTGTAGTAATCAGGCTGCAGAGCTCTAAAGAGTGTTTACTTAGCTAAATGAGAAGCTTTCAAAGTCTGTAGCTTGAGATAAGACTCTGCAGGAGGTGACTGGCTGGAGCTTAGAGCAATGAAAGATAACGCGATCACTAGAAATGTAACCACAGGTCTGTTTCAAGTGTTTATAAAGGGAATGTGTCATCAGAAAAATGACGCCCATGGTTTAACTCATGCTCTTTATGTTAGACACACTTCAAATGAATTTTTGGTTATTTTCTTTTTAATTTGCAATATCATAATTTTTTTTTCAAATCCCGAAATCCTAAACTTTTTTTTTTTTGAATTTTGAAATCCTGCAGTTTTCCCTTTTTGCCATTATGGCGTATTAATAGTCTGAACCTTCCTCTCCTGTAGAGATTACATCTCTGCAGTCTCCTCATTAGCACAAGCAAGATTACAATGAAAACCATCTTGCCGGAGTTACTTAAATCAGCCATGTTTAGCAGATGGGCAAGTTAAGCAGATCTGGACGATATAGAATGTGAACAGTGACTCTGACCCACTAAACCATAGGTAGGAAAAGGGTGGCATCTCTGGACTGGAAGTAGGCCAACTTTGAGAGGGGGGGGAATCTCCATGTACTGGTGATCAGGTATCTATATAGAACACCGGGGCCACTCTTTAGTAAGAATGCAGGAACGTGATCTCACAAATTTCCAAGTGTCATCAATTGTGAATGTGAGATGCAGAACGTTCTATATATGAGGTGTACTGTCGTAATTCCGTGATGGTAGGATGCA
This sequence comes from Phyllomedusa bahiana, assembly GCA_025379985.1. NCBI lineage: Eukaryota > Metazoa > Chordata > Amphibia > Anura > Hylidae > Phyllomedusa > Phyllomedusa bahiana. The sequence continues at coordinate 114,202 of JAODAL010007949.1, read as the reverse complement.
GGGCGTAACACAGAAAGAGGTTCGTTTATAGTGTGGTGGTCCTGTGCATGTGTAATATTTCTTGGATCTTTCCCTGTGATGAGGATCTGCAGGACCGTGATCTTACAGAACAGGAGGGTCAGTCTATAGGAATGGTGGATCCATGTGCTTTCTATATATAGGTGTTACCTGTCAGTGTAATCCTTCCTGTGATGAGGAGACTGCAGGGACGTGATCTCTACAGAACAGGAGGTGTCAGTCTATAGTGACTGGTGGATCCTGTGTTATCTATGTACAGGTGTTACCTGTCAGTGTAATCCTGTCTGTGATGAGAAAACTGCGGAGAAGTGATTTCTACAGAACAGGAGGGCTCAGTCTATAGTGAATGGAGGATCCCGTATTATCTATATATAGGTGTTACCTGTCAGTGAAATCCTGCCTGTGATGAGGAGACTGCGGGGAAGTGATCTCTACAGAACAGGAGGTGTCAGATTATTATAAGGCCCTAGTGGCCAAAGGAAAAACTGCAGGATTTCAAGATTTTATTTTTAAATATTGATAGTGGCATGAAAAAAATAATGCTTAAAAATGTGTTTACCATAAAAACACAAGTTAAACAATTGGTCATTTTCTGATGACACCTTCCTTTTAAGATCCGCTTTTCAGTATAAAGCACGGTCATGCTCAGACGAATGCCCTCACTACAGAGGATAAGAAACCCACAACAGAACCTTCCAGAAAAACACATTATAACGTTCAGGACTTAATTCTATGTAAAAATAATCTCACCTGAAAGTCTTGACCAGATCGTGTAACTCTTTGGCTACATCGCTGTACGTGATCTGAAGCGGTATCAGGATAGCCGGAAGACTGGAGAGAAAGAAGAAGTGGTTACATGGACGCCGAAATATCTGTCCTGTATGTGCAAACCTACAATGTCACCCCCAACAAGCAGCCTTCTACATTCTGCAGCGCTGGATCGGGCGTAGGGCACAACGTGTCTAAATTATTGTTCCTGGCGCTTCCATCCAGTGTGACGCCTGATTGGCGAGCTAACAAACAGATATGTTCACAAAGCGTACGCGCGGATATGGCAGAATACTCCCAGTATGCATAGGATAACGGGTAAATATACCACCGCAAGAAAAAAATAGTGGAAAAACAAATCCTGAATATGGGATATCCTAAGAAAAGTAGAAAAAAAAATAATAATAATAATAATAATTATAATAATGAAGGATTTTGAGGCTGCCCTCACCGGCTCTCTCTATAGAAATTGATCGTTTAATTAAAGGGGTGTTCCCCTCTCAGAAATTTATGGCATATTGATAGGATACGTCATAAATGTGTGATAGATGTGGGTGCTACAACTGGGACCTGCTCCTACCATTTAGAGTGTGCATGGCTGTAGCGCGGCCGACCAGGGGCTGGCACAGCGGCAGCGCGGCAACTCAGGGGCTGGCCAGCGGCAGCGCGGCAACTCAGGGGCTGGCACAGGCAGCCGCGGCAAATAGGGTTTGGGACAGGGCAGCACGGCAACTCAGGGGCTGGCACAGCGGCAGCTCGGCACCTCAGGGGCTGAGAGGTGAGCAGGGGTCCGTGCGGTCCTGGGTTCAAATCCAACCAAGAACATCATCTGCAAGGAGCTTGCATGTTCTCCCAGTGTTTGCTTGGTTTCCTCCAGTTTCCCCCACACTCCAGAAACATCCTGAGGTTCATCTGTGAGCTCCAGTGTCAGCAGGGAGCAGTGTGACAGATGACAATCTCTGTACCGCGCCGCGGAATAGAAAAGCGATAAAGAAATAAACTAAATAAAGTGATCCGCCATAATGCAACTGGGAGGAAAAAAAAAAAAGAGAAAGCGCTCCCTGGTGCAAGTGCTGCGACTTGGATATAGAAATTACTATCCAATCTCTTGTGCACGAACCTTAATGAGTTGTGAAGGAAAAGACCCTTCAGCTGATTAAAGAACTGACAGTAATGAGGATCGCTGCTGTCTGGTTGTAATGCCCTGGAACCGCCGAGGAGCCGGGTACGCAGACAATAGTTTATCCAATGAATTTCCGCTGGATTCCCGTTCTTCAACAACCCAAGTGACTGCGCTGGACCTATTATTCTGTCATCAGAATTTTATTTTCCTTTTAAATCCTGATAACTGAATAACAGGTTCAGCGCAGTCACTTGGGTTGTTGAAGAACGGGAATCCAGCGGAAATTCCCTGAATATTCTAGTATAGGGGAGCGCTGTGTTCTCCATTCTGCTCTATGGGAGTTCCCAGTACAGGGGAGCGCTGTGTTCTCCATTCTGTTCTATGGGAGTACCCAGTACAGGGGAGCGCTGTGTTCTCCATTCTGTTCTATGGGAGTTCCCAGTACAGGGGAGCGCTGTGTTCTCCATTCTCCTCTATTGAAGTTCAGAGTACAGGGGAGCGCTGTGTTCTCCATTCTTCTCTATGGGAGTTCCCAGTACAGGGGAGCGCTGTGTTCTCCATTCTTCTCTATGGGAGTTCCCAGTACAGGGGAGCGCTGTGTTCTCCATTCTGTTCTATGGGAGTTCCCAGTACAGGGGAGCGCTGTGTTCTCCATTCTGTTCTATGGGAGTTCCTGGTACAGGGGAGCGCTGTGTTCTCCATTCTTCTCTATGGGAGTTCTCAGTACAGGGAGCGCTGTGTCTCCATTCTGTTAGGAGTTCCAGTACAGGGGAGCACTTGTGTTCTCCATTCTGTTCTATGGGAGTTCCCCGTACAGGGGAGCGCTGTGTTCTCCATTCTTCTCTACGGGAGTTCCCGGTACAGGGGAGCGCTGCGTTCTCCATTCTGTTCTATGGAAGTTCCCAGTACAGGGGAGCACTGTGTTCTCCATTCTCCTATATGGGAGTTCCCAGTCTGTTCTATGGGAGTTCCCAGTACAGGGGAGCGCGGTGTTCTCCATTCTGTTCTATGGGAGTTCCCAGTACAGGGAGCGCGGTGTTCTCCATTCTGTTCTATGGGAGTTCCAAGTACAGGGGAGCGGGTGTTCTCCATTCTGTATCTATGAGTTCCCAGTACAGGGGAGCGCGGTGTTCTCCATTCTGTTCTATGGGAGTTCCCAGTACAGGGGAGCGCTGTGTTCTCCATTCTGTTCTATGGGAGTTCCCAGTACAGGGGAGCGCGGTGTTCTCCATTCTCTGAACATTCAGCTCCTCTGTACTGGGAACTCCCAAAGAACAGAACGGAGAGTAAGGCAGATGTAAGACCAGTTCTCTATTCTGTACCAAGACTTTTGGTGGCCCGTTCCTAAGATAGGTGAGGGTTTCAGAGCTCAGACTTTGATGGTATAATCTCTAGAATATGTCATCATATGGCATGGTGGGAGTCTATGGTCTAAGTCTATGGTGGGAGCTCCCCTTTATGTGAGGAGGTTCCCTTCTATGTGTGATATGTGACACACAGCAGCACAGACAGACTGACTCTCGCTGGGTATTTCTATTCCCGTTTACTGCGTCGAGCGTAAGACGCCTTCTTGACCTCTATGGGGGTGACCCCTGCGCTCACTGGACCCTGTATGTGGAGTCGGTAAGAGTCAATATTCTGCAAACACTTCTGATGTGTAAGGAACATTCGGCCGCACACCATGCAGTTACTGACGGGCGACATTCGTAGGTTTCGGTTCATCTGCTGTAGACACAAGCTCCATGGTATCTGTCACAACAATGACACCTACAGGTTACAGGCTGTCTCCACCGTCACAGTCAAATGTGATTTATTCCTCTCATCCACAGTTCGACATCTTTGCACTCAATTTTTATTAAAATATAGTTTTTGTGTCTGCAGCTCCTCTACAGGCTGATGCGTCTCCGTGGTAACAGACCAGCAGCTCCTCTACAGACTGATGCGTCTCCGTGGTAACAGACCAGCAGCTCCTCTACAGGCTGATGCGTCTCCGTGGTAACAGACCAGCAGCTCCTCTACAGGCTGATGCGTCTCCGTGGTAACAGACCAGCAGCTCTTCTACAGACTGATGCATCTCTGTGGTAACAGACAAGCAGCCCCTCTACAGGCTGATGCGGTTCCGTGGTAACAGACCAGCAGCTCCTCTACAGACTGATGTGTCTCCGTGGTAACAGACCATCAGCTCCGAGGCGTCAGATCTCTGCTTCTATATAGATTACATATCTGGCAGAGGCACGAAAATTAGACCCGGGCACGCACAAGAATCAACTCCATTGGTCGGGGGGTCTGCCCCAGAATCAACTCCACTGGGAGGTGGGGGAGGGTGGGCACCCAAGAATCAACTCCACTGGGGGGGGATCCACCAAAGAATCAACTCCACTGGTGGGTCCACCCAAGAATCAACTCCATCGTGGGGTCCACCCAAGAATCAACTCCATCGTGGGGTCCACCCAAGAATCAACTCCATCGTGGGGTCCACCCAAGAATCAACTCCATCGTGGGGTCCACCCAAGAATCAACTCCATCGTGGGGTCCACCCAAGAATCAACTCCATCGTGGGGTCCACCCAAGAAACAACAACACTGGTGGAGCTCCCTTGATCTCTTTCCGACACTGCTGGATAGTATACATCCTCAACTAGATGCCGACCCACTGTTGACTTTATACGTCCAGGTGGTCGACATCTAACTATGAACGGATGTTTTAGGCCGTGTTCACACGGCTTATTTAAGCCGTAATTGCGAGCCGGATTGCGCTGCCCGCCGGCCCCATAGACTTGCATTATCCACGGCGCGTATTTCAGGTGACTTTCTCCCCGCCCGGCGGATTCGTCGAGCGGGTAGGAGCGACGGAATCCACTGTTCTCTATGAGAACTGTGGATTACTGTAATTACCGCGACGGATTGGAGCCGTAGTGCAGCGCAAATCCGGCGCGCAGTACGGCACCAATTCGCGGCGAAATAAGCCGTGTGAACGGCCCCTTAAAGTGTCCATGCAGAGCTCTCAGCTGCCGGGGTGGAGAGCAGGCTGTCAGCAGAAGCCGGGCTCTCGACTGAGAAGGCAGGGATGGCTTATTACCATCCCAATCCCTGTATATCCAACACTCAATGTGCACCATATACAGAGATAAGCAGGAAGAAGAAGAAGAGCACACAAAAAATTATAATAACAATTAAAACAAAAGACTAACAGCCCAAAAAAAGAGTCTTATCCTCGTTCACACGGCTTATTTGTCCGCGGATTGGCGCCGTACTCCGCGCCGGAATTGCGCTGCAGTACGGCGCCAATCCGTTGGAGTAATTACGGTAATCCACTGCTCTCATAGAGAACAGTTGATTCCGTCGCTCCTCCCCGCTCGGCGAATCCGCCGCGGGGGGAGAAAGTGACATGCACCGTAGATAATGACAGTCTATGGGGCCGGGGAGCGGCGCCCCCGCCGCGCTCAGGCCCCGCCCCTTATTCACGCCGGATTTGCGAGCGCAATCCGGCTCACAAATCCGCTGTGAATAAGCCGTGTGAACACGGCCTAATACTGTGCATCACCTATGTATATAAAGATCAGTGGCAGAAGAGAGACAATTACAAAATTTATTTTAGCACCACTTTTGCTGTTTTAAAAAGAAAATACATAAAAAAAAATGTGGAAAACTGACGTTCTACCATTTTTCTCGGTACTAGAAAAGAAAAATGTAATCTACTGTAGAAAAAACGAGTGCCAAAAGCATCATAGCATTCAAAAGACTAGGTGTACTAAAGGAAACCTTTCCAAATGTTATGTTTCTCGGAGTGGGGCAGGAAACCAGAAAACTCGGAGGAAAGCCTAGAGAACACGGAGAGCAAACAAGCTCCTTGCAGATGTTGTCCTTGGTGGGATATAAACCCAGAACCCTCGGCGGGGCGCTGCACCGCGACAACCGCTCCGCCGCCCGCGCTGCACCGCGACAACCGCTCCGCCGCCCGCGCTGCACCGCGACACCGCTCCGCCCGCCGCAGCTGCACCGCGACAACCGCTCCCGCCCGCGGCTCCGCCAACCCTCCCCGCCCCCGCGCGCTACCGCGACAACCGCTCGCGCGCCCGCGCTGCACCCGCGACAACCGCTCCGCCGCCCGCGCTGACCGCGACAACCAACTCGCGACCGCGCTGCACCCTGCGACAACCGAACGCGCATTCTCGCGACAGCCGCTCCGCGACAACCGCTCCGCCGCCCGCGCAGCTCCGCGACAAACCGCTCCGCCGCCCGCGCTGCACCGCGACAACCTCTCCGCCGCCCGCGCTGCACCGCGACAACCGCTCCGCCGCCCGCGCTGCACCGCGACAACCGCTCCGCGCGCCCGCGCTGCACCGCGACAACCGCTCCGCGCGCCCGCGCAGCTCCGCGACAACCGCTCCGCCGCCAGCGCAGCTCCGCGACAACCGCTCCGCCGCCCGCGCAGCTCCGCGACAACCGTCCGCCGCCCGCGCAGCTCCGCGACAAATACCGCTCCGCCGCCCGCGCAGCTCCGCGACAACCGCTCCGCCGCACGCCGCGCAGCTCCGCGACAACCGCTCCGCCGCCCGCGCAGCTCCGCGACAACCGCTCCGCCGCCCGCGCAGCTCCGCCGCCCGCGCTGCTCCGCGACAACCGCTCCGCCGCCCGCGCTGCTCCGCGACAACCGCTCCGCCGCCCGCGCAGCTCCGCGACAACCGCTCCGCCGCCCGCGCAGCTCCGCGACAACCGCTCCGCCGCCCGCGCTGTACCGTGACAACCAATGAGTGGCCCAGCTTTGTGGGCACCATTCTGCTGGATATTAACCTATGGAACAACCTAAAAAATTTCGACTTGACTTATAGAAATCACATATCCAGCCCGTGATGCATCACCAGAAGCTGTGGTCGCCCGTGTGCAGTTGCACATCAAACACTGCTCCCCACAGGTCATCACAGATTTAGAATCTAAATTAAATAACCTTAAAATTATATTAAAAAAGAAAGCTCGATTCTTACGCCGCCTTCACCTTGGAAACTATTTTCTTGCAAACAAACAAAAGATGAATTTGTATAATATGAAAAGTGTGAATTTTCACACTTGACAAAGAAGCAGGCAGTTTCCTGCAGAAACCAGGCGGGGTTTGGGGGGGTGAAGGTGACAACAAAGGGGGCACACTGAAGTGCTTAAAATAATACATATGATACGGTGCTCGGCCGGATGTGCACACTGTCAGTGATAAGAGTTACAAAACATGACTAATGCCCGGAGGTCGGTGTACTGATAAACGCTGGTGCAAAATCAAAAATTTCACCAACGGTTCCGCCAAAGGAAGCTGTTACTAGATTTTAGAAGATGAAATGACCGCCATGTTGTTACACTGCAGGGTAATACAACCTATACTGGATTTGTCCACGTACAGGCAGTCCCTGACTTACAACATTCCGACTTACAGTTGTCCCCTAGTTACAAACGGAGACTTATGCGGCATGCTGGCACTTGAAGTTCCATGTTCCACAGGGGCACAGAGAGCAACCCAAATGTAAAAACCCTTCCTTGCACTATCCAGAACTAAAAAAAAAAAACAAAACAAAAAAAAAAAAACTATTGTGCTGGAGTTACATTTAATAAATATAGCTGTTCTGACTGACATACAAATTCAACTTAAGGACAAACCTACAATCCCTATCCTGTTCGTAACCTGGGGACTGCCTGTAAAGTATAGAAAATAAGTAAAAAAAAAACAAACAAAAAAAAAAAACCCCAGCAGGCACCTAAAAGTACATTGTACAGCAGGAGTCAACTAGGCGGGGCCAGTGTGGTGAAGAGTCATGCAGTAGCCACACCCATTCTGCAGCTGGACATGTGAGGTCATTGTTAGGCCGTGTTCACACGGCTTATTCAAACCGTAATTGCGGGCCGGATTTCGCCCGCAATTACGGTTTGAATAAGGGGCGGGATGGGGGCGGGGCGGGGGCGCTGCTCGCCGGCCCCATAGACCATGCATTATTTACGTAAATAATGTGCATGTCACTTTCTCCCCCGCAGCGTATTCGCCGAGCGGGGAGGAGCGACGGATTCCACAGCTCTCTATGAGAACTGTGGATTACCGTAATGACAGGGACGGATTGGAGCCGTACTGCAGTGCAAATCCGGCGCGCAGTACGGCTCCAATCCGCGGCGAAATAACATGGCCTTAGTGATGCCAAACATTCACGTATTCTCCATTCCCTTGTACCTTCTGGAATTGTGCGGAGAGGAAGCCAAAGATGCTACAAGTCACCGACAGGTGCAAGCCTGGAAAATACAATGGAGCATATGTGGGATTTCGGTGGACCTAGTGATGAGATCACATGCTCAAAAGGATGTCAATCATTGCAGATCAGAGTGTGATTACAGCCAGGACCTTCACCACATTGGCAGCGCCCATATGACTCTTGGTGAGCGATATACATTTAGCACATGCTTAGAGCTTCTTTTTTATTGTTCCAATGGCCAAAGTTTCTCCTCTCTTTCTTAATAGGCCGGCAGGAGTCCCTGTTTTAGGTCTGTGTTCGTTTTGAGTGGTTGCATGGCAGCTGCCCAGGGCCCTGTGCTTGCCAGCTGACATTGCTGCGCACCTGAGCTCGTTAGGTCTCTAGAAAGCAGGGCTGAAAATGGTGGCCGGACTGCACAGTATAGAAGTACGGATCTTGTCTACTTCTGTTGTGCAGGATTGCACCGTCTTGTCTATTGCCTCGTTCAGTTGTGTCAGACGGAAGCATCTTGTTTCTTGTCTCGTTTGTCCGAGCTTTGGGCTCTTGAGCAATATAGATTTGGGGTTTACCTAGTTTCAGTAACAGACAGAGGTGCCCCGGGCCCACCGGTGGAGTTAATCCTGGGAGCCCCCCTGGTAAAGTCTTCAGCTTCTGTACCTGCCTCTTGCCTCTCACTTCTTTTCTGCCTCTCCCAAAGATGTATATACAGTTTAAAATCAACTCCAGGTCTTTCATGTTCAAGGCCCACAGAGGGTTTCCCCTGTCCCTCTGTGAGCCAGTTCAAGCGCAACCGGGATCTGCTGAATCTTAAGGCCACATGCTATATCGGGATCAGTTGTAGCTTAGGGACGTATTTGGGGGAAAGGTGGTAGGGGTAATGTCAGGGATAGAAGTAATAGGTGTGATTTGCTGGATCTTAAACGGGTTGTCTTACTACAGGGATCGCGGCTTCTTATGTTAAAGATCTTGCAAAAACAAGTCACTTTGCAATATGTGTCCATTAACAGTGTCCTCACTACTCCTAGATATTCCCTTTTGTATGGGCCGCATCAGCTCCTCAGGTCGCTATAGCTACAGACCTATTTGATCTCTCCTGATAGGCTGCCAGCACTGGTCGCTATAGCTACAGACCTATTTGATCTCTCCTGAAAGGCTGCCAGCACTGGTTGCTATAGCTACAGACCTTTCCATCTCTCCTGATAGGCTGCCAGCACTGGTTGCTATAGCTACAGACCTATTTGATCTCTCCTGATAGGCTGCCAGCACTGGTTGCTATAGCTACAGACCTATTTGATCTCTCCCGATAGGCTGCCAGCGCTGTAGTAGCCAGTAAACACATCCCTGAATTCAAAACTGAAAATGACGTAAGATGAATCGTAGTGAGACAACCTCTTTAAAGCCACTTGCTGTATGAGGGTCAGTAGTAGCTTAGGAACATATTTGAGGAAATGGTTTTAGGGTTACTGTCAGGGATAGAGGTTCCAGTGTTAGGAATAGTCATAGGGTGAGCTTTGATGGAGAGCGTTAGGGACAGTTATCACTAATTCTCTCCCGTTCCTGGAGTGTACCATCATTAAATCGCCACCAGTCGCGCACCGTTCTCTGTCCTTCTGCCGAATCATCAAGCAGGGAGTCTATTTTATGGATATGCTTTGTGTTGCCTTTTCATGCGGCTGCCGGTGTATACTTCTTGTGTTGCTTGTTGTGAGGAGTCCACAAACATCGGTACATTTATACCAGATTGGGCAATGTTCACTTGGGCACCTTCATAGACCTATTACCTCACAGTATAACAACAGGGCAGATGTAGATTTATCTCCAAACCCCAAATTTCCTACCGTTGCCACCATTACAGATACTTTATCAGGGATCTACCTTCACCTGAGCACCGGAAACTATTGCAGAACTGGGGGTGGGGTTCACATATATATAGATTATTATAGAGCAGACCTGCACAAAAGTGCAGCATAGCCCAGGAAAACCTGTTGACTGCTGGGGGAAGGGCCCCAGAAAACCCAATTTGGGTGTGAACACAGACCCTTTGTGGGCCACCAGCAATGCTCTTCTCCGTATAGACCCAAGGTAGGACGGATACACTCCCCATCCCATGTAGCACCGCTTGCACAATATAAAGCAATACTTACACTTTTTTCAGTTTTTCCAGTACAATTCGTTTGCGGACTTGTTGCTGGGAGCACGAATCCACCAGAGGAAGCGGCGGAGCCCAAGACGTCGCGTCCTATAAACATATAGAAAAAGTCACTCCGCAGCCAGCAAACACTGATCAGAATCCAAAAATCCCTCTCCAGACTCTAAAAGGACGATCCCACCTCATTGATCAGCTTTAAGCATCTAGGCAAAAATTCTCACCAAATATATTTCTTTTCTGATCTTGCCTCATTTCATAGAGATACAGCAGGTTATCTATCCTACTTGTTGACAGACGGTTACCCAGGTTACCGACCACCTTCATGCTCTAGTCTAGCAGCTGAGTATTGTCAGCAAGAAAGGGCCAGGTGGATACAGCACAGAGGAGGTTGGTATCTAAGAAAACGTCTATAAACCGGCAGGATAGATAACCTGCTGTATCTCCAAAATGAAGCAAAATCAGAACAGCAATGTATCTGGTAAGAATGTTAAGTTACCTTTGCCCTTATGATTAAAGCTGTAGTTATGATTCTTATGCTTTGGTTTGATGATTAGAGGAGTATTACATGTTACAGAAGCAGCTGAGCGAGACCTGCACCTGTGGATATTATACAAAGATCTATAGATACAAAGCAGAGCGCGCACACTACGATTTTGTTGAATTTTTGCGGTGTTTCTCCACTGCATTAGCTCAAAACGGGAAGAGGAACCAGGTGGGTGTGTGGAGGCTACAACACCCTGATAGCGCCACTGAAATTTAAATATATTCTTAGGAATGCGCCCCCAAAAGATTTGGCTCAGAACGGAAAGCTGGAGGCGCATGCGCCCGACTCTGCAGACATTCATATAAGAAAAATTCCCGGTACAGGGGAGCGCTGTGTTCTCCATTCTGTTCTATGGGAGTTCCCAGTACAGGGGAGCGCTGTGTTTCCATTCTGTTCTTTGGGAGTTCCCACTACAGGGGAGCGCTGTGTTCTCCATTCTGTTCTATGGGAGTTCCCAGTACAGGGGAGCGCTGCGTTCTCCATTCTGTTCTATGGGAGTTCCCAGATCAGGAGAGCGCTGCGTTCTCCATTCTTGGTTTTATGGGAGTTCCCCGTACCCGGGGAGCGCTTGTGTTCTCCATTCTGTTCTATGGGAGTTCCCAGTACAGGGGAGCGCTGTGTTCTCAAGTCTGTTGTATGGGAGTTCCAAGTGCAGGGGAGCGATGTGTTCTCCGTTCTGCTCTATGGGAGTTCCCAGTGCAGGGGAGCGCTGTGTTCTCCATTCTGTTCTATGGGAGTTCCCAGTACAGGGGAGCGCTGTGTTCTCCATTCTGTTCTATGGGAGTTCCCAGTTACAGGGGAGCGCTGTGTTCTCCATTCTGTTCTATGGGAGTTCCCAGTACAGGGGAGCGCTGTGTTCTCCATTCTGTTCATGGGAGTCCCAGTACGAGTGAATGCGCGGTGTTCTCCATTTGCTCATATGGGAGGATCCAGTACGTGGGGAGCTTGTGTTCTCCTTCTAATGTTCTTATCGCGGAGTTGCCAGTACGGAGGGACGCGTTGCGTTCTCGACATCTGTTCTATGGGAGTTCCCAGTACAGGGGAGCGCTGTGTTCTCCATTCTGTTCTATGGGAGTTCCCAGTACAGGGGAGCGCTGTGTTCTCCATTCTGTTCTATGGGAGTTCCCAGTACAGGGGAGCGCTGTGTTCTCTCCATTCTGTTCTATGGGAGTTCCCAGTACAGGGGAGCACTGTGTTCTCCATTCTCCTCTATAGGAGTTCCAAGTACAGGGAGCGCTGTGTTCTCCATTCTGTTCTATGGGAGTTCCCAGTACAGGGGAGCGCTGTGTTCTTTCCATTCTGTTCTATGGGAGTTCCCAGTACAGGGGAGCGCTGTTTTCTATCTATTCTGATCTATGTGAGTTCCCAGTACAGGGGAGCTCTGTGTTCTCTCATTCTCCTCTATGGAGTTCCCAGTACAGGGGAGCGCTGTGTTCTCCATTCTGTTCTATGGGAGTTCCCAGTACAGGGGAGCGCTGTGTTCTCCATTCTGTTCTATGGGAGTTACCAGTACAGGGGAGCGCTGTGTTCTCCATTCTGTTCTATGGGAGTTACCAGTACAGGGGAGCGCTGTGTTCTCCATTCTGTTCTATGGGGTGACCAGTACAGGGGAGCTGTGTTCTCCATTTGTTTATGGGGTTCCCAGTACAGGGAGCGCTGTGTTCTCCATTCTGTTCTCGGGGAGTTCCCAGTACAGGGGAGCGCTGTTTTCTCCATTCTGTTCTATGGGAGTTACCGGTACAGGGGAGCTCTGTGTTCTACATTCTGTTCTATGGGCGTTCCCAGTACAGGGGAGAGCTGTGTTCTCCATTCTGTTCTATGGGAGTTCAGGGCTCCATCTCTCTATCAGACTTTGTTGGTATATACTATTAATATCCCATCAAAGTCTGTAGTGAGAACATCGACTTAAAGGGATTTCCTCACCATAATAATTACCTGTTCCTACATGGTAAAAACTAACTGAATACTTTTTCTAAATACATTGCTTTGTTGATTTAGCTTTGGTCAGGAGATAAAGAAGATTTTACCTCCTCTTAGAGCACACAAGTTTCTCCTGTTACCGACCACCTCTCCCTTAGCTCTCATTGTGCTAAGCTGCGGTCAGTCATTACCTCTGACCAGGATGAGTCACCTCCTGCAGAGTCTCCTCTCTCCAGCTACGAAATTTGAAGGCTTCTCATTTTACTAAGTAAACACTCTTTAGAGCCCTGCAGCTCAAGTACTACACTTTATAAACCTCATGCACTAGTTGGCAGTGTAACACGAACAGCAGAGCAGTTATGTCAATCACTGCTACAGACCCACCCACAACCTGAACAGCATGTATGACTGCATGATGAGACAACCCCTTGAAGAACCTATCTTGTTTGGAACCCGAGGATCGCCTGTATGTTGGGGACCGCCTGTATGCTGGCAACCCGGGGACCGCCTGTACGCTGGCAACCCGGGGACCGCCCGTCCGCTGGCAACCCGGGGACCGCCAGTACGCTGGCAACCCGTGGTCCGCCTGTACGCTGGCAACCCGGGGACCGCCTGTATGCTGGCAAGCCGGGGAACGCCTGTACGCTTGCAATCAGGGTACCGCCTGTACTCAGGCAACCCGGGGACCGCCTGTACTTTCTTACAGAAAGCCTATCTATTTGCAGTGGAGAAAACTCCACCCGAGTATGTAATATCATGATGCACAGACAAACCTACCATTAAGATAGATAGCTATTTACTAACGACTTACGTCCCATGAAGTGGTCGTCTTAATTGTAATCCCTAATTCAGAGCCTTTGGTTTGGTCGAGTGTTGGGTACTAACCTCCCTCGCAACCACCCGAGGACCTTCCTTATCTTCCATCTCTTCGGGTAACACATACTGACCCTTGAAGAACTCTCTGACTCGGACGTCCAAAATTTGTGCCTCTTCTCTTAGCTTTGTATAATCAGGAGGCGGTTTGGACCCAAGGTCCTTGTCTTCAATGGGCAATTCCTCCTTGGTGGTTGTATCCCTATAGGAAGGATCGTCAAGGACATCATTGTCCAAGACCAAATCATCTTCATCCAGGTCCTGGGCGGTGGCGATGGGCTCTTCACGTTCCAGGACATAGTCCGTACCAAAGAGATATTTCAGGGTGTCCTCGGACTTCCACTCATTCAGGGTCTGTGTGAGGACTTCCAGCATGCTCCTTCTAACCAATACCGGGGGAAGGTCGGCTTGTTGTTGTCGGCCTGAAGACCCCTGTTGCTGCAGTCTCCGGAGATCTCCGGCACGACTTTTGGATGTCTCCATGACCCTATATCTCGCGGCTTCTGAAGACCTGGCCCTCTCTGACCCTGGAGAAGGGTGACCTGCAGTATCTCTCTGGGAGTCAGGAGTCTCTTCAAGGTCATTTAAATTACAATGACCTAATCTCTGTGTTATGTCTGACAAATTCTGGTCCATGTCCCCCACGTCTGGGATCTTCTCCTGTGGAACCTGCTTGTGGTCCTGTAGAGAGTCCGTGTCCTTAGGGCTCGGGTCTGGGATAATCGAGGAGACGAAGGCCTGTTCAGGTTCTCCCTCCTCATCGCTGTTGGCAGCGCTCGAGCCACCACTTTCTGCTGTAGATTTGGGTTTCTCGATTTCCGAGACTTTAAGGCGTCTCTCGGTGAGTTTGATTTCCTCCCCGGAGCTGCCGCTAAATAAAAAAAATGAAAAAAGGGGGTGGAATTAAACCGTCTCATGTAACAACTGAGATATTAAAAGGGCGCTCCCACCACTTTGATTGAACTTTAAGAGAACCTGTCACATAGTTTTTGCCCCCCTTGCTGAGGACAGAACAAGCCAGTGTCAGACCTGCTGTTTCCAGAGCTGTGTCCCTTATTCTGTAAGATGCTGGAGTTTTCGTGTATTTAATGCTCTAATCTGCCGTTTTCAGGCAGAAGAGTCATTCGAAGAGTCCTTCAGAGTGTCAGTTTTTTTCAAACCCCGCCCTTCTGAGGCTAGCCCCGCCCTCCTCAACTGACCTATTACTTTGAATAGGTAGATACATGTGAATAACTGTCAGTGGGTGGAGCTAGCCTTTGGTGGGCGGAGCTAACAACTGCTCATGAATAAGATTTGAGGGGTAAATGCTCTAAACTCCAGCATTTTACAGAATAAGGGACACAGTGCTGGGAACAGCAGGTCTGACACTGGCTTGTGCTGCCCTCAGCAAGGGGGGGCATCACCTATGTGACAGGGTCCGTTTAAGTATGTAGGCAAAGGTAAATAAAGACCAATACCAAATACGTTGCTGTTCTGATTTTTCAACCTTGCAGACTTCGAGCAGTTCTCATCTCCTGCTTTTGTACACAAGCTTCCCTAAGTTACCAACCACCTCTCTGCTCTAGCAGCGGTCGGGATGGTGACGTCACTCCCTGCCGTGTCTTATCTCCTCTCTCCTCTAGCAGCGGTCGGGATGGTGACGTCACTCCCTGCCGTGTCTTATCTCCTCTCTCCTCTAGCAGTGGTCGGGATGGTGATGTCACTCCCTGCTGTGTCTTATCTCCTCTCTCCTCTAGCAGTGGTCGGGATGGTGACGTCACTCCCTGATGTGTCTTATCTCCTCTCTCCTCTAGCAGCGGTCGGGATGGTGACGTCACTCCCTGCCGTGTCTTATCTCCTCTCTGCTCTAGCTGCGGTCGGGATGGTGACGTCACTCCCTGCTGTGCGTTATCAGCACCACAGGGGCTGGATTAAATTTCTCAGTGACAAACTGAGCCTGAACAGGAAGTGGGAGCCTGAAGCGGTAGAACCGCCCACAGCCTGAACAGGAAGTGGGAGCCTGAAGCGGTAGAACCGCCCACAGCCTGAACAGGAAGTGGGAGCCTGAAGCGGTAGAACCGCCCACAGCCTGAACAGGAAGTGGGAGCCTGAAGCGGTAGAACCGCCCACAGCCTGAACAGAAAGTGGGAGCCTGAAGCGGTAGAACCGCCCACAGCCTGAACAGGAAGTGGGAGCCTGAAGCGGTAGAACCGCCCACAGCCTGAACAGGAAATGTGAGCCTGAAACTGGCAGTGGCTCTGTAACACAGCATAGTCAGACAACCCCTTTAAATCTAATCAATAAGGTGGGAGTATCACTTTAAGCAGTTACATATTATTATATTATTATAACAGGATACTGCTGCTGATACATTCTACAAATATATTTGACGTACCGGAGAGGAAGTAAGCTGGAAATAAAGTCTCAAGCTGCTTTACTGGAGAATTCAGATAAGCATCTTATAAGGAAATGAAACTATGAAATGAAGTTTTAATTTGCAAATGAAGGAAAAATCCCCTGAAATGTTTCGCGTTCACAACCTGAAGGTGACAGCGGACGGCGTCCCCGGGCGCAGGCGAGGCACAAATCACAGTCAGAATAAATGTATCCGTGCACCCACAGCCCGAGCAGCCCTATCACAGGGACATAGAAGGTATCGAGTGACGCGGCGGGGCCCGGGCGGCCGAGCAAATAAATCTGGCATTGACCTGTCATCAGCTTTAATGAGTGGGAGGGCGGCTGCGGCGGGGCTGCTGCGCGCCGCCTGTGTACATAGGACGTATTTGTGTAGGATTTCATCAGGCTTTGTTACCTGCAGCTGTACGGTAAATCATACACATCAAACAAAGCCGCGCCACCGGAAAGCCCAAAAAGAGCGGCGGGCGATCTAATTACCAGAGGCTGCGAGAGAGACACACGTCCCCAAAATGTGATCCCAACACAAATACACGGAGGTGTCAGGAAAAGGGGGGCCTGGATCACACTGCTCGTGCCTTCCAAAAATATACACAGTCCAGTCACATTATTATGACTCCTTCCCACTTTCTGCATTGGCAGCAACTAGTATCAAGTGTGAAGTGCTGGCTTGGTGGGTATATAATGTGTGATGTCCCTGCACCTCTGCTAACCCTACTGTGTATGAGGCCCCGGAGCAGACGGATGTCACTGCACCTCTGCTAACCCTACTGTGTATGAGGCCCGAAGCAGACGGATGTCACTGCACCTCTGCTAACCCTACTGTGTATGAGGCCCGAAGCAGACGGATGTCACTGCACCTCTGCTAACCCTACTGTGTATGGGGCCTGGAGCAGACGGATGTCACTGCACCTCTGCAACCCTACTGTGTATGGGGCTCCAGAGCAGACGGATGTCTCTGCACCTCTGCTAACCATACTGTGTATGGGGCCTGGAGCAGACGGATGTCTCTGCACCTCTGCTAACCCTACTGTGTATGGGGCCTGGAGCAGACGGATGTCACTGCACCTCTGCTAACCCTACTGTGTATGGGGCCTGGAGCAGACGGATGTCACTGCACCTCTGCTAACCCTACTGTGTATGGGGCCGGGAGCAAACGGAAGTCACTGCACCTCTGCTAACCTACTGTGTATGGGGCCTGGAGCAGACGGATGTCACGGCACCTCCGCTAACCCTACTGTGCATGGAGCCCAGGGGCAGACAGGTGTCCCTGCACTACTTCTAACCCTACTGTGTATGGGGCCCAGGAGCAGACTGATGTCACTGCACCTCTGCTAACCCTACTGCGTATGGGGCCCTGGGGCAGACGGATGTCACTGCACCTCTGCTAACCCTACTGCGTATGGGGCCCTGGGGCAGTCGGATGTCACTGCACCTCTGCTAACCCTACTGTGTATGGGGCCCTGGAGCAGACGGATGTCATTGCACCTCTGCTAAACCTACTGCGTATGGGGCCCTGGGGCAGACAGATTTCACTGCACCTCTGCTAACCCTACTGTGTATGGGTCCCTGGAGCAGACGGATGTCACTGCACCTCTGCTAACCCTACTGTGTATGTGGCCCCAGAGCAGACGGATGTCACTGCACCTCTGCTAACCCTACTGTGTATGGGGCCCCGGAGCAGACGGATGTCACTGCACCTCTGCTAACCCTACTGTATATGGGGCCCAGAGCAGACGGATGTCACTGCACCTCTGCTAACCCTACTGTATATGGGCCCCAGAGCAGACGGATGTCACTGCACATCTGCTAACCCTACTGTGTTTGGGGCCCGGTGAAGACGGATGTCACTGTACCTCTGCTAACCCTACTGCGTATGGGGCCCTGGGGCAGATGGATGTCACTGCACCTCTGCTAACCCTTCTGTGTATGGGGTCCCGGAGCAGACGGATGTCACTGTATACATAGTGGCAAAAACAGTATGATAGGAAAAAGCACTGAAGATCTACTCCCACAAAGACTATTAGATTTAAATTTGCAGTTAATAAACTTTGCACATGTCCGCAAGTATATAATCCAAACTAATCGAAATGTTCTTTATACTGGCAGTACGGATAGATCTGGGACGAAACTTCTATCATGAAAACATAACTCAATGAATAACTGGAATTGGTTCCAAAATCCCAACATAATGCAGAACAGAGATTAGCGAAAATGCAGCAGATACTAATCTAGATAAAGTGCATCCATCAAACATCAGAGAGAGAAGCTGGAGGCTGGAAATCACTGACTATAATGAGGACAGGAGCTTCTAGGGTCATGGACTTTATACACAATGGACCAGAAAATGGGGCCTAACCTGGTGCCCAAAGGAGCCGCTCATCCAGGCACATGTAAGAGCAGTACAGGACATGTAGTACCGCACTGTACTCTGAACTCCCATAGAGGAGAATGGAGAACACAGCGCTCCCCTGTAGTGGGAACTCCCATAGAACACTATCGAGAACACAGCGCTCCCCTGTACCGGGAACTGCCATAGAACAGAATGGAGGACACAGCGCTCCCCTGTACCGGGAACTCCCATAGAACAGAATGGAGGACACAGCGCTCCCATGTACTGGGAACTTCCATAGAGGAGAATGGAGGACACAGCGCTCCCCTGTACTGGGAACTCCCGTAGAACGGGAATAGAGAACACAGCGCTCCCCTGTACTGGGAACTCCCATAGAACAGAATGGAGGACACAGCGCTCCCCTGTACAGGGAACTCCCATAGAACAGAATGGAGGACACAGCGCTCCCCTGTACCGGGAAACTCCCATAGAACAGAATGGAGGACACAGCGCTCCCCTGTGCCGGGAACTCCCATAGAACAGAATGGAGAACACAGCGCTCCCCTGTACAGGGAACTCCCATAGAACAGAATGGAGGACACAGCGCTCCCCTGTACCGGGAACTCCCATAGAACAGAATGGAGGACACAGCGCTCCCCTGTACCGGGAACTCCCATAGAACAGAATGGAGGACACAGCGCTCCCCTGTACCGGGAACTCCCATAGAACAGAATGGAGGACACAGCGCTCCCCTGTACCGGGAACTCCCATAGAACAGAATGGAGAACACAGCGCTCCCCTGTACCGGGAACTCCCATAGAACAGAATGGAGGACACAGCGCTCCCTGTACGGGAACTCCCATAGAACAGAATGGAGGACACAGCGCTCCCCTGTACCGGGAACTCCCATAGAACAGAATGGAGGACACAGCGCTCCCCTGTACCGGGAACTCCCATAGAGGAGAATGGAGGACACAGCGCTCCCCTGTACTGGGAACTTCCATAGAGGAGAATGGAGAACACAGCGCTCCCCTGTACTGGGAACTCCCATAGAGGAGAATGGAGAACACAGCGCTCCTCTGTACCAGGAAGTTCCACAGAGCTGAAGAGAGAGTCGGGCTTTGGTGTGACCGGTTCTCCGCTTTGAACCGACACTTTTGGGGACTCCCATTATAGCGGCAGGTCCCAGAGGTGTGTGTGTGTGGAGGTGGGGGGAGCTCCCATCACACAGTGATAATATATCTTATTGATATACAAATGTGAGATAGGAACACCCCTATAAGTGGATGCGGCTGAGCTGCAATACCACTTGCAACCTGCTGACAGGTGGGGCGCCATTTCAGTAAAAAATAGCAGTCATGTTTTTTCAATCCCCTTTAAGGACAGATTTATACTTGAAGTCCCGGATGAAGCTGTCATCAAGCAGTTTGTGAGCTGCAGGGTGTTACATTGTGAGAACTCGATGACCTAGGTTCTATATAGAATTGACTTGGTTACCGCCCTGAAACAGCCGTCTGCAGATGTACAACCTGTCATGGCTGTATTAATCTCATTCACATTGCAGGGCTCACGGAGGGAAGGGAATTGAAGAACGCAACATCCATTAGATGGCGCTGCAGAGAACTAGCCTATTTCTCATGAGCCCTTTAGAATATAGCACTAAATAAGACACAAGCAGGTTACCCCTATGATCAAACGCTCTTAGAAAACTGGCGCAGGCACTCACCTCCTTCCTTCCCGGAGAAGCTTGATGACGGGGGCGCTGTAAGGGAGACATTAAAGGACAACGAAAATCAGTATTTATAGCAAGTGAACATGGAGGTCTCATCACAGCAGATCAGGCTCCATCCTCTTACTCATCACCCCGGCAGACACTATATTACACTCCGTGCACTGCTGCAAACCGAGTGAGCTTGGGAAACACATGCACCTAGCGCCACCGTCTGCTCAAACCAGGTCATTACAGCTTGGAAATCTGCAGTCGGTTTTGGACGCTGTTCTAGTGCTGAATCCGCAGCGTCCAAAACAGCCCTGGGAACAAAGCGCAACATAATCACCTCCGCAGGCTGCAAAACGTGACTTACAGCGCAGATTTTAGGTTTACGCTCTTACGGGTTGGACCCACACCTGGTTTTCTGCAGTACAAAATCCGCACCTTTGCACAGATTTTATTACAGATTTAAAAAAGCGCAAAAAAACTGCCCCATTTTGTCCCGGATTTTTGCATGTGGTTTTTAAACTGCAAATCTGATGCAGATCTGACCAGTATGAGCGTCGCCTAAATCTACTAAATCCATCGCTTCTCCGCTGACACCTTCCCTTTCAAAGCAGCATGAGCCGTTACCCTAGAGTGAGTTTTATCTCAGTAGCGTCTCTAACGCACAGTTCACACGGCTTATTGCCGACGTAATTGCGGGACGGATTTCGCCCCGCAATTACACCGGCTACCGTGCAGCGGGGCGGGGTGACGGGGGGCACCTCGCCGGCCCTATAGACATGCATTACTCACGGCACGTATTCGCCGCTAGTAATTGAAATGCATGTCACTTCTCTCCCCGCTCGCCGTATTGTCCGAGCGGGGAGAGGAGACGGAATCCATAGTGCTCTATGAGAACTGCGGATTACCGTAATGACAGGGATGGATTCCAGCCATACTGCAGCACAAATACTGCGCGCGATACGGCTGAAATCAGTGCCCAAATCAGCCGTGTGAACGGCCCCTAAGAATTCAGGATAGAACTAAACTTACATTTCTTCATCTCGGCTCCACAGCGGGGTTTTGGGGATCTGCGCTTCATAATACTTTGATGCCCGATAACAAAAGTTGCTACAGAAACACTGAAAGACAAAAGGGATTTTATAAAAAAAAAACAAACAAAAAAAAAAACACATCACTACAGCGCAATAAGAGGTGAGAGTTATTCCATACCCTGATGCTGCGGAATACCGCGCTCCCTCAACAAACAATAGCAGCCGGTTCTGAGACGACCATTGTATGATGAGAACATAAATATGAAAACCAGTGATTGATTCTGAAGCCCCAAAATGTCCCCAACATAACGCAGAATAGAGATTACAGAGAATGAAGCAGATATTAATCCAGATACAGCACGTCCTTCTATATAACATCAGAGAGAGCTGCTGGAGGCTGGAAATCACTGACTATGATGAGGAAAGGAGCTTCAAGGGTCATGGACTTTATACACAATGATCCAGAAAATGGGGTCCTCACCTGGTGCCCAAAGTGCCGCTCCTCCTGGCCCATGTAAGAGCAGTACAGGACATGTAGTACCGCACTGTACTGTAGAGAGGAGCTATAGACCATCAATCACTGCATGTACCTCACTAATACATGTAAGAGCAGTACAGGACATGTAGTATCACACTGTACTGCAGAGAGATGCTATAGACCATCAATCACTGCATGCACCTCACTAATACATGTAAGAGCAGTACAGGACATGTAGCACCGCACTGCACTGTAGAGAGGCGCTATAGACCACCAATTACTGCATGCACCTCACTAACACATGTAAGAGCAGTACAGGACATGTAGGACCGCACTGCACTGTAGAGAGGCGCTATAGACCGCCAATCACTGTATACACCTCACTAATACATGTAAGAGCAGTACAGGACATGTAGTACCGCACTGCACTGTAGAGAGGCACTATAGACTGCCAATCACTGTATACACCTCACTAATACATGTAAGAGCAGTACAGGAGATGTAGTACCGCACTGTACTGTAGAGAGGTGCTATAGACCGCCAATCACTGTATGTACCTCACTAATACATGTAAGAGCAGTACAGGACATGTAGTACCGCACTGTACTGTAGAGAGGTGCTATAGACCGGCAATCACTGTATGTACCTCACTAATACATGTAAGAGCAGTACAGGACATGTAGTACCGTACTGTACTGTAGAGAGGCGCTATAGACCACCAATCACTGTATGTACCTCACAAATACTTTGTAAGAGCAGTACAGGACATGTAGTACCGCACTGTACTGTAGAGAGGCGCTATAGACCACCAATCACTGCCTGCACCTCACTAATACATGTAAGAGCAGTACAGGATATGTAGTACCGCACTGTACTGTAGAGAGGCGCTATAGACCACCAATCACTGCATGCACCTCACTAATACATGTAAGAGCAGTACAGGACATGTAGTACAGCACTGTACTGTAGAGAGGCGCTATAGACCACCAATCACTACATGCACCTCACTAATACATGTAAGAGCAGTACAGGACATGTAGTACAGCACTGTACTGTAGAGAGGCGCTATAGACCACCAATCACTACATGCACCTCACTAATACATGTAAGAGCAGTACAGGACATGTAGTACCGCACTGTACTGTAGAGAGGCGCTATAGACCCCAATCACTGCCTGCACCTCACTAATACATGTAAGAGCAGTACAGGATATGTAGTACTGCACCGCACTGTACTGTAGAGAGGCGCTATAGACCGCCAATCACTGCCTGCTCCTCACTTATTCAAAGGTTTAACAAGTAAAATATTCCTGATAATCAGTCGGATCTTCCATTACATGAACTGCAGATCAGCAATGTCTGTGACATTGTAAGGTCAGTGCAGATACAAGATACATTGTCCCAGGAAAGAGCATTGTCTGCCGGAAACCTTGCATCCCGAGGCCATCGTCTGCTGGAAACCTTGCATCCCGAGGCCATCGTCTGCTGGAAACCTTGCATCCCGAGGCCATCGTCTGCTGGAAACCTCCAATACAATTCCTCCACTCCAAACACTGGATTTGTTATTGTGGTGATTTGGAGTGAAAGAATTTTATTGGATATATTCCAATGTGCCTTACGGAGTTCTGTGCAGGGGGCCGCATACAGTACCAGTTCCAGCATATGCCTTCTGTCTAAAGGGTGAGCACCATTTCTCAGCACTGATCAGTCCCGGGACACCCCTTTAACCAATACCGTGCACAGGAAGAGGACACACACAATACCTGCACGGGACACATCTATCCCGTGTAGGGCACAGTGTGATATCAGGATAAGAATATAACTACATGGCGGCACAGCACATCAACTGTAGATGCTGTACGCCGGTCACCAGGGTAAGGCCTGCATTGGCTGAGATACATTTGAACAGTGTTGTCCTCCCTCTTACTGTTCGTTTTGTTCGGAAAGAAAAGGAAAGAAAAGGAAAGAAAGAAAAACAATAGCGGCCGCCACTCACCTTTCTTTCTGTAATGTCGTAGACTTTGTTGGTTTTGGTAGAAATTTTATACTTTTGTTTCGGTACCTTAGGAATAAAAAAAAGTTAAAGGTTATGTCAGGGAGTTTACTAAACAGAATAATCCCTGTCCCTTTACATTTTGTAGGGTGGATTTGGCCCACTAATCGCACCCAAAAGGGACCCATGACCCAACTGAGGTCAAGAGAGTTTCCCCGCTGGGACAGTATAGATCACTGCAGTAAGAAATACATACTGAATAGCAGAGTAACCTATATTTGTATTATATATATGTATGTATGTATTTGCTCCCCTGCTGATTGCTTAAGTTTCCCACTGACAAATACATGAACAGTCTAATTTAAAGGGTTTGTTAATTTTCACATTGAGAGATAGAATATCCAAAATAAAATCCAGAAAAATCACATTGTATAAATTATATACATTTACATTTTGCAGTGAGAAATAAGTATTTGATCCTTCTGGCAAACAAGACTTAATACTTGGTGGCAAAACCCTTATTGGCAAGGAGGAATTTTGCTCCACTCCTCTTTGCAGATCATCTTTATCTTATTTCCTTCACTGTATATATATATTCCACAGAAAGAGAAGCAGCACTTCCTCAGAGTAAATATAAGCAGGGTGCCAATGAAAAAGAGCAGGTAAAAAGCCCAAGATCTTGAATAGTAGTAGAGAACTCCGCAGCACAACTTCAAACAAAACGGTGTTTATTCTCACATATCACAAAAAACAACGTTTGGGCCCCTCACAGAGTTATCAAGTCAAAAACTGCTTTATGAGGGAGCCAAAATGTCGTTTTTTGCGATATGTGGGAATAAACACCGTTTTGTTTGAAACCATAACCTGACGTTGTGCTGCGAAGTGCTCTACTATGAAATGGAAGTAGCAATTTGGACCCCCACAAGGACAGAATAGCCCCACGTTGGGCGCCATCTGAAATGGAAGTAGCCTCAAGGGGGCTATTCTGTCCTTGTGGGGGTCCAAATTAGCTTAAAAATAACAAAGGGTGCACCGAGAAAGAACAATCACAACATGCCCGGTTGCTATGAAAGTGCTTTCTGCTTTATTCACAAAATGGCAGCTTTTTTTTTATATTTTTGCAAATTAGTAGATAAGAAGCATCACATGGGCCTGGCTGTGAGGGTCTATTGGCACGTCCTTATCTAGAGACCCCTCCTCACAGCTCAGGAATGTTTGGATACAGGGTGTAACTTCAGAAGAGGTGCCATCTTGGATTACACGACGACCTCTACAAACTACTACAGCCGGCCATTTTGTTAACATATTAGTGACAGGAGCTATACAGACAGCTTTCCATGCTGTATTACATAGGTATGTGCCTACTATATAATATTATATATATATATATATATATATATATTAACTAATACATTAAAATAGAGACACAAAGGATCACACATATATAGAGCCTTTGTTCCCATCCACAACAACTATACATACATATATAAACATACATATATAAACTCATTTTCTCTCTTATCCTTCTGTCTCTTCCTGTCATCCCAGACAGACTGGAGGACAAAGATCTGGGCTCTGTTGGGCCACATCATCACATCCACGACCCCAAAGGCAAAGGGCGGTCACCCCAAATATAATGTGACCCCAGACAGATTGGAGAACGAGGAGATCTGGGCTCTGTGGAGGTCACATCATTACTTCTAGGACCCCAAAGACAAAAGGTACTTGGCCCAAATATACTGTGACCCCAAACAGACTGGAGGACGGCGAGGTCTGATTGGATTTAGATTCCATTCAGTTCACTCATTTTGCACTTTGTTGAGTAATAAACAGTAACATTTCCATTTGTGAAAACTTCTTACTTTGCAGTAATTTTCCACACCTGCCTACAGTCCTGTATAGTGTGCACTTGTGTGTAAAACAGACAATTTGCTGTTCCGCTCGGGTGGACACACACGTGACGGATCTGTGCACGGAGAACCCACGACGGGTCACAGTATCAACCACGCATATGGGATTTTACAATGCTCACCCCCAGGAAGCTTCCGCACAGATACTGGACATCGCCGCAGCGTGCCAATTGTGATTTAGTGGATTTTCTCAGGATTTTATCCCACTGAACAGAACTGGGGAAAACCTGCACCAAGATCCACAAATTCTAACATATGGATCTTCTGCAGGTAATTTCCACAGCAAATCCATTCCAAGTACATTCATGGTCTATATCCCATGTACAAGATTTACCTACATTTTCCAGCTTCTTATTACAGATGGGGTAGCCGCACATCTTTATAATGAATCGCTCCTCCACTGTGTCCTTATAATAGGATGGAGAGATGAACTTGGCCTGTAGAAAGGATAGACATAGCATTAGAGGATCACAGCAGGATTCAGGATTGTTCACCTGTTTTGGATGGAGCTGAGGATTTTCATCAGGGCTGTGGAGTTGGAGTCGGTGCCTATTTTGCAGGAGTCGGAGTCGTCATAAAATGGACCGACTCAGACTCCCAAAATATATAATAAGTTGGTCCAGTTAGTTCGATGCAAAGAGCAAGAGGAATTGGGTCCGGCCAGTGCTGCTGCTCCCATATCTTCAGCCTCATCACATGAGGAGTGTAATTGATGACATGGAGCAGGCAAAGCGCTGCCCCAGGGGAGAAGATCCTGCTTCCAGGGCAAACAGATTTCAGCAACATTTTTCACCTGCATTCAAAGAAGTAGAAGAGTTTAACCATTCATCAGACCTGACTGTGGCTGAGGCGATTCCTTTATACCCTGACATTGTTAGAGATGTTGCCCCTGTGGTCACCGCTTTGCCCCCAACCCAAGTTAGTGTAGAGAAGCCGTTCTCTAGCCTGGAAATAATGAGATCAGATGTGAGGTAGTCTATGCAGGCTCTCATAGAGGCGATACTATTTCTCAGAACAAATTCAGAGACTCCACAAATGTCCCCGCAGTGTTTTGCATAGTTACAATTTTTTTGTGTTCAAAAGTCATATCCAATAAATATATCTTTCACTGACAAGCAAAATGGTAACAATGGATTGAACTTGTGACTTTCAGGCTCCATATCTCACCATCCACTACAGCTTTGTACATGAGGCTACTGTAATTTTATATATAGTCATCTTACATCTTATACATAAATGTGACCTGCAAGTATTTAACATCAGCTTAGTTCTGCAGATTCTTTCCTGTAACTGCATTGTTACTGTTTTGCTCCTAAAAATCAAAATGTAAATTTTTATTATGTTAGTATTTGGGAAATCCACCTTTTGGTTTTCAATACTGCCTGACTCGTTCTGGGCTCTGAATCAGATTCAAGCAGGTCTTGGCCAAAATCTGATCCCAGGTCTCTTCTACACATTCCCAATTTTGGTGCAGACTGGACTTGAATACAAATACAGCTTTTTCTTCAACTCTACCCACAAGTGTTCAAAAGATCAAAACATTGTTACCCTTTTGCTTGTCAGTGTCTGTTCTACCTAAATAGCTTGATTATTGTATCATAAGGTGATAAACAGCCGGATGTGACCATTTTACTACAGTAAAGTTATCACTTAAACATGTGCCATGTATGAGGGAGTCAGGAGTCGGAGGTTTGGGAAATTGAGGAGTAGGGGCTTTGGCTTGCCGACTCCACAGCCCTGATTGTCACATACAGAGGTGTTTTTTGCATCGATTTTGACATAAGCTACCTCGACTGCAATGGGGCTGACCTCTGCCCTTGACCCCCAGAAGGCTCCGATTATGATCCGCTCAAAAGAATGAACATGAACAGTGTGGAAAATCCGCGCAGTAGTTCACTGTGATCTACCATTCAAATGAATGGCAGTCAGTTTGCACAAGGATTTTGAGGAGGAAATTATAGCAGGATCCACATTAAAATCCGTTGTGTGAACGACCCTAAGGGTTGATTCACACGGCTGGTTTGGATCCGCCTCAGAATCGGCGCCCGCCTCACACTTTCTAAAGGAAAATTCACATCACACTGTACATGATGCGGATTTTCTACGCCGCAGGTTAATTTTCACAGATGAAAAAGAACTCTCAGTGTATGATAAAAAAAAATAAATCCTCATACAGTATAAGGCTATGTTCACAGAGCTGATTTACATCAGTACTGAATCAGCGTACAATCCACGCCTGAAAACCACATCACTAAGAGCAGATTTTGGACACTGATTTGATGCTAATTTTCACCCCCATATTTGCAATAATGTGAGGCAGATTCCATGCTTAACCCTCCCTTCATATTATAGTAAATGCTGAAAATCCGTGTCAAATCAATGTCCAAAATCCACGTCAGTAAGTGCAGATTTTCAGCCTTCTTTGTACCACGTGAGGCGGATTCTCTGCTTAATTCTTATCTCACATTGTAATATATAGGAAGAGTGGATTTTGGAAATTGATTTGAAGCGCATTTTCAGCCTCCTACAATATTGTGAGGCAAGAATTAAGCACAGAATCCGCCTCACATTGTAATATATAGCAGTGTGAAAATCTGCACTTACTGGCCTGGATTTTGAGCATTTGATGTGGATTTTCAGCCTCATATACTATCATGTGAGATGAGGATTAAGCACAGAATATGCCTTACATTATAGTATATAAGAGGCTGAAAATCTACATCAAATCAATGTCCAAAATCCACACCAATAAGAGCAGATTTTCAGCCTCTTATATACTGTAATGTGAGGTGGATTCTGTGCTTAATCCTGACCACACATTATAGTACATAGGAGTCTAAAAATCTGCGCTTACTGGCCTGGATTTTGTACATTTGATGCGGATTTTCAGCCTCTTCTGTGCTTAATCTTCACTTCTCATGATAGCATATAAGAGGCTGAAAATCCGCATCAAACGTACAAAATCCAGGCCAGTAAGCGCAGATTTTTAGACTCCTATGTACTATAATGTGTGGTGAGGATTAAGCACAGAATCCACCTCACATGATAGTATACAAGATGCTGAAAATCCACATGAAATCAATGTCGAAAATCCACACCAATAAGAGCAGGTTTTCAGCCTCTTGTATACTGTCATGTGGGGTTTGGCTTAAGCACAGAATCTGCCTTACATTATAGCATAAGAGGCTGAAAATCTACATCAAATCAATGTCCAAAATCCACACCAATAAGAGCAGGTTTTCAGCCTCTTGTATACGGTCATGTGAGGTTTGGCTTAAGCACAGAACCCACTTCACATTATAGTATTTAGGAGGCTGAAAATCTGCACTTACTGGTGTGGATTTTGGACATTGATTTAACGTGCATTTTCAGCCTCCTATATATTCTAAGGCCTGGTTCACACGGCTTATTGCCTGCGTAATTGCAGGGACGGATTTCGCCCCGCAATTACGCCGGCAGCCGTGCAGCGCCCGGGGGCCGGCAGCTCGTCGGCCCCATAGACATTGCATTATTCACGGCGCGTACGTGCCATAAATAATTCACATGTCACTTTCTCCCCCCGCGGCGGGTTCGCCGGGCGGGGAGGAGAGACGGAATCCATAGTTCTCTATGAGAGCTGTGGATTACCGTAGTTACTGGGACGGATTGGAGCCGTACTGAAGCGCAAATCCGGCGCGCAGTACGGCTCAAATCCGCGCCCAAATAAGCCGTGTGAACGAGGCCTAAGGGTTAGGCCCGGAATCCGCCTCAGCAGTCGACACGTCCGTTCTTTTTCGGCGCCAAAAAGAAATGATTGCTGAGGAAAATCAGTGTCATGTGCCCGACGACGCAGATCTGACAACGAAAGCAATGCGAGGCGGATTCCAGTCAGATCGGACTCTAATTCTGAGGCGGCTTCTGCACCAGAATCAGCGGCCAAATCCATTGTGTGATTATAACCACTGAAAATCTGCCTCTGAAATCGGTCAAATCTCCGACCAAAATCCACGCTCACTGTGCAGATTCAATGTTGGTTCAGGTCTAACAATCCGACCATGTGAACCTCCGAGAAGGAAGTCAGAAGAAAGTTCTGTAACTCAAGCAACAGACACATAAGGGTATATTCACACAACGTTTTAGATCTTTTTTTTTTTTTTTTTTTAATCAGAAGAGAAACTGCATCCAAAAAACGCAGCAGCTGATAGTTTTTTGGATGCATTTTTCGGATCTGTTTTTCAATATATATCCACAGGTTGTAGTTTGAAAAGGTAGAATCTTTTAGTGTAATATACTTTACCCTTACATATGAATGTATGTAGGGGTATGTAATATACTAAATCGGCCCCTAGAGGTCTCATTTGATCTAGAATTGTTGGAACTTTACTAACCCAATGATCTACATCAGGAAGCCCACTAGGGGGAGCTCACAGCATTTTACATGTGTTTCCTAGGAACCCTAATAGATGGCGCTATAACAGCCTTTTACATGTGTTTCCTAGGAAGCCTAATAGAGGGCGCTATAACTGCAAGCATTTTACATGTGTTTCCTAGGAAGCCTAATAGAGAGCGCTATGACAGCATTTTACACGTGTATAATCTTATAGATCACTTTTTATATAGAATGATATAAAAGCAGTTTTTTTTAGTATAGAATGGGTGTTTAGTAAATTATTAAAAACTTCTATAATTTCTATAATGCTTTAGATATTTTATTATAGAATGTTGAGTGGTTTCAGTTGAATACATTCTCAACATTCTATAATAAACTTTATCTAAAACATTAATAAATGTATTAAAAACTTAATAATTTCTATAAATACCCATTCTATACTAAAAACTGCTTTTATATCATTCTATATAAAAAGTGATCTATAAGATTATACACGTGTAAAATGCTGTTATAGCGCCCTCTATTAGGCTTCCTAGGAAACACGTGCAAAATGCTGTTAGCTCCCGTTACTGGGCTTCCTAACGTAGTTCCTTAGTTTACTAAAGTTCAAACAGTTCTTCTAGATCAAATGAGACCTCTAGGGGCCGATTTAGTGCATTACACTTCAAATTTTAATCCAATGCGTTTTTCGGATGCGCTTTTCATGTCAAAAGCGCATCCAAAATGTACCCAAAAGTATGTTGTGCTTTTGGATCCGTTTTTTGGGCTCCAAAAGCGCACTCCATTGTTTCTTATGGGGATTTCACTTGGGTAAAACGCAAGTAGAATTGTCATGACAATTCTTAAAACGGATCCGAAAAGCGCATTGAAAAGACGCAAGTAAAAGCGTCTGAACGGAGATGCGCGTTTTAGATTGAAACCAATGTAAATCACACTGCGCAATGTTAGATACGTTTTTTGGATCCGTTTTGGGTCCAAAAAGCGGATCTGAAAAACGTCGTGTGAACAAACCCAAGAGTCAAAGTAGATTGAAACAAAGCAAAAAACATACAAAGAGAAGCAATGTATCCATTGCCGCAGCCTGAAGACCTCTCTGGGGCAGATGATTGTGTCGTGCTCAGAGCCGGGACCACGAGTGGCGACAGCAGGAAGGGTCATGGCGGGACTTACACAGTCCATCAGGAAGTCCTCGGTGACGTCGCCCTCCAGGAGGCGCTCCACGATCTGCAGCGCCCGCTTCTCGCTCTCCAGCTTCTTCCTGAGCGCATTTTCCAGAGCTGCTCTCCTGCGGATTCACGTAGGATTAGTGCATGGACTGGACATGAGGGGGTCACATACAGCATCTCCCAGAAGTCAGGACACCCCTCCCATTATATACAGCATCCTCCAGAAGTCAGGACACCCCTCCCATTATATACAGCATCCTCCAGAAGTCAGGACACCCCTCCCATTATATACAGCATCCTCCAGAAGTCAGGACACCCCCATTATATACAGCATCTCCCAGAAGTCAGGACACCCCTCCCATTATATACAGCATCTTCCAGAAGTCAGGACACCCCTCCCATTATATACAGCATCTTCCAGAAGTCAGGACACCCCTCCCATTATATACAGCATCCTCCAGAAGTCTGGACACCCCTCCCTTTATATACAGCATCCTCCAAAAGTCAGGAACACCTCCCTTCATTATATACAGCATCCTCCAGAAGTCTGGACACCCCTCCCATTTATAATACAACATCCTCCAGAAGTCAGGACACCCCTCCCATTATATACTTCATATCCCAGAAGTCAGGACACCACTCCCATTATATACAGCATCTTCCAGAAGTCAGGACACCCCTCACATTATATACAGCATCTCCCAGAAGTCAGGACACCCCTCACATTATATACAGAAGTCAGGACACCCCTCCCATTATATACAGCATCTCCCAAAAGTCAGGGCACCCCTCCCATTATATACAGCATCTCCCAAAAGTCAGGGCACCCCTCCCATTATATACAGCATCTCCCAAAAGTCAGGGCACCCCTCCCATTATATACAGCATCTCCCAGAAGTCAGGACACCCCCTCACATTATATACAGCATCTCCCAGAAGTCAGGACACCCCTCACATTATATACAGCATCTCCAGAAGTCAGGACACCCCTCACATTATATACAGCATCTCCCAGAAGTCAGGACACCCCTCACATTATATACAGCATCTACCAGAAGTCAGGACACCCCTCACATTATATACAGCATCTCACAGAAGTCAGGACACCCCTCACATTATATACAGCATCTCCCAGAAGTCAGGACACCCCTCACATTATATACAGCATCTCCAGAAGTCAGGACCCCACTCACATTATATACAGCATCTCCCAGAAGTCAGGACAACCCCTCAAATTTTATACAGCATCTCCCAGAAGTCAGGACACCCCTCACATTATATACAGCATCTCCCAGAAGTCAGGACACCCCTCACATTATATACAGCATCTCCCAGAAGTCAGGACACCCCTCACCTTATATACAGCATCTCCCAGAAGTCAGGACACCCCTCACATTATATACAGCATCTCCCAGAAGTCAGGACACCCCTCACATTATATACAGCATCTCCCAGAAGTCAGGACACCCCTCACATTATATACAGCACCTCCCAGAAGTCAGGACACCCCTCACATTATATACAGCACCTCCCGGAAATCAGGGCACCCCCTCACATTATATACAGCATCTCCCGGAAGTCAGGACACCCCTAACATTATATACAGCACCTCCCAGAAGTCAGGACACCCCTAACATTATATACAGTATCCCCCAGAAATCAGGACAACCCAATATATACAGCATCTCCCAGAAGTCAGGACACCCCTCACATTATATAAAGAATCTGAAAGAAGTTAGTACACCCCTCACATTTTGTAAATATAGTATTATGTATTTTCATGGGACAACACTGAGGGTCTGACACTTTGATACAAGCTGAGCACTGACTACTTTACATTGCATCACAGGGGAAATGTGGTGTCCTCAAAATAATTCAACACAGCCATCAATGTCTAAACCCCAAAAGTGAGGACACCCCTAAGTGACAATGGACGTAGTGTCAGTATTTTGTGTGCCCCCATTATTTCCCAGCTCTGCCTTCACTCTCTTGGACATGGAGGTCACTGGAGCTTCACAGGCTGCAGCCACTGGAATCCTCTCCCTCCTCTATGACGACATCACGGAGCTGGTGGAGGTTAGAGACCTTGCGCTCCTCCACCTTCCATTTGAGGAGATGCTCCATAGGGTTTAGGTCTGGAGACGCTTGGCCAGTCCAGCACCTTTACCCTCATTCTCTTCAGCAAGGCAGTGGGGGTCTTGGGGGTGTTTGGGGTTGTTATCATGTTGGATACTGCTCTGCGCCCCAGAAGGGAGAGGATCATGCTCTGTTTCAGGATGTTACAGTACATGTTGGCGTTCATGGTTCTCTCAATGAACTGTAGCTCCCCACAGCCAGCAGCACTCATGCAGCCCCAAACCATGACACTCCCACCACCATGCCTGACTGTAGGCAGACACACTTGTCTTTGTACTCCTCACCTGATTGCCCCCCACAAAGCTTGACATCATCTGAACCAAATGGTCTCCTCAGAGCACAGGACGTGGTTCTAGTAATCCATGTCCTTAGTCCGCTTGTCTTCAGCAAACCGTTTGCGGACTTTCTTGTGCATCATCTTTAGAAGAGGCTTCCTTCTGGGACGACAGTCATGCAGATCAACGCAGTGTGTGGTGTATGGTCTGAGCACTGACAGGCTGCCCTTCACCCCTGTAACCTTTGGCTATGACGCTGAGCACGTGCACTCAGCTCCGTTGGTTGACCATGGTGAGGCCTTTTATGATTGGCTCCTGTCTTGTTAATCTGCTGTATGGTCTCGGCCCCCGCGCTGCAGCTCAGTGTCAGGGAGTTGGCGTCTTCTTACAGACTCGGACATTTTTATGTAGAGCAACTATTCTTTTAGATCCTCAGACAGTTCTTTGCCATGTTGGACTTCCAGTGACCAGTGTGAGAGCGATAACACCAAATATAACACACCTGCTCCCCACTCACAGCTGAGACCTTGTAACACTAATGAGTCACATGACAACAGGGAGGGAAAATGGCAAACTTGGGCACAATTTGTCCATTTTCAGTTAGGGGAGAACTCACTTTTCTTGTCAATTAGCGGTTTACTCACTTTTGTTGCCAGCAGTCTAGACATTGATGTGTGTGGAGTTATTTTGCGGGTGCACCAAATTTCCCCTGTGATACAAGCCGGGCACTGACTATATTTTATCAAATTGTCAAATCTTCAGTGTTGACCCTGGAAAAGATAAAATACAATATTTACAAAAATGTGAGGATGGCCTGAGGTGTGTGAGCTACACTATATAGGATTAGTGCATAGACTTTATATGAGGAGGCATATAGAATTAGTGTATAGAATTCCCATAGAGGAGAATGGAGAACACAGCGCTCCCCTGTACTGCGAACTCCCATAGAGGAGAATGGAGAACACAGCGCTCCCCTGTACTGGGAACTCCCATAGAGGAGAATGGAGAACACAGCGCTCCCCTGTACTGCGAACTCCCATAGAGGAGAATGGAGAACACAGCGCTTCCCTGTACTGGGAACTCCCACAGAGGAGAATGGAGAACACAGCGCTCCCTGTACTGGGAACTCCATAGAGGAGAATTGGAGAACACAGTGCTACCCCTGTCCTGGGAACTCCCACAGAGGAGAGTGGAGAACACAGCGCTCCCCTG
This sequence comes from Phyllomedusa bahiana, assembly GCA_025379985.1. Lineage (NCBI taxonomy): Eukaryota > Metazoa > Chordata > Amphibia > Anura > Hylidae > Phyllomedusa > Phyllomedusa bahiana. Next base: position 79,569 of record JAODAL010007949.1, on the reverse strand, counting down.
TACTGGGAACTCCCATAGAATGGAGAACACAGCGCTCCCCTGTACTGGGAACTCCCATAGAACAGAATGGAGAACACAGCGCTCCCCTGTACTGGGAACTCCCATAGAAGAGAATGGAGAACACAGCGCTCCCCTGTACTGGGAACTCCCATAGAAGAGAATGGAGAAAACAGCGCTCCCCTGTACTGGGAACTCCCATAGAACAGAATGGAGAACACAGCGCTCCCCTGTACTGGGAACTCCCATAGAACAGAATGGAGAACACAGCGCTCCCCTGTACTGGGAACTCCCATAGAACAGAATGGAGGACACAGCGCTCCCCTGTACTGGGAACTCCCATAGAACAGAATGGAGGACACAGCGCTCCCCTGTACTGGGAACTCCCACAGAACAGAGAACACAGCGCCCCCTGTACTGGGAACTCCCATAGAATAGAATGGAGAACACAGCGCACCCCGGTACTGGGAACTCCCATAGAACAGAATGGAGAACACAGCACTCCCCATGTACTCGGAACTCTCATAGAACAGAATGGAGAACACAGTGCTCCCCTGTACCGGGAACTCCCATAGAACAGAATGGAGAACACAGCACTCCCCTGTACTGGGAACTCCCATAGAGCAGAATGGAGAACACAGCGCTCCCCTGTACTGGGAACTCCCATAGAACAGAATGGAGAACACAGCGCTCCCCTGTACTTGGAAAAACCATAGAACAGAATGGAGAACTCAGCGCTCCCCTGTACTGGTAACTCCCATAGAACATAATGGAGAACACAGCGCTCCACTGTACTCGGAACTCCCATAGAACAGAATGGAGAACACACCGCTCCCCTGTACTGGAACTCCCATAGAGGAGAATGGAGAACACAGCGCTCCCCTGTACTGGGAACTCCCATAGAACAGAATGGAGAGTCAGGGGCATGTGCAGCCAGCTGTCTATTCTTAGATGACACTTTTGGGGGCCATTCCTGATATAGGTGCGGACCTGCAATTATTAGACTTTGACTGCGTATCCCAGCAATACATCATATTGTGGGAGCGCCCCCTTAGCCCCTTGTGGGCTTAAGGCGCTTATATCTACGGGTTACACAGCGGCACAATATGAGCTCTATAGAAACCTGCGGGGTCTTTACCTCTTTGCGGCATCTTCAACATTCAAGTCGCTGAACTGGACTTTACCTAATCAAAACAAAAGTGGATTAATGGAAATATAAAGTAACCGCGGGGCATCAAAGGGGGTGGGGGTGGGGGGGGCGGTGGTGATGACCGAAAAACGGGGGCGCTCGATATGAAGCACTGTCCATAATGCTGCACCGTGAGACTTACTGGTACAGGAAACGCTAAAACTAAGACGAAGCTGCCCAAGGGTTCAGGGTGTAGACGCGGCGTCCATCGCTCTCAAGATGGCAGCAGATCCGCAGTTCCTCCATGTGACCGCCTCCAGCTGCGTCCGCTCCTGCGCGGGAACAGAAAGTATCCGTCGACGAACGGACGCACCCAGAGGCAGAGCGGTCACCATCTTGAGAGCTATAGAGCCAAGTTTACACCCTCAACCCATCGGCAGCATCCTCTTGGCTGTGTCTTAGTGTATCCTATAGCAGTAAACATTACGGTACAGCACTTTAGAAATTCCCTTAAAATGCGGCAGAACCCCGACCCAACGCAGCTCCGCACGGAAACCGCCTCCGGCAACAGCAAAGCTGATTCTGCCCCAGCAGTCCCCAGGGAGAGCGCTGGATCTTCTCTATTTTCTGTCTTATCTTTACTTGTTTCAGAACTGTTGCTTAAAGGAGATCTCCAGGTGTTTTTTCCCCTTAGGTCACGGGTGTTAAACACAAGGCCCGCGGCCCAAATCAGCAGGAGGCGAGAGAGGTCAGCGGCGGGAGGAGGAGGCGGCGAGAGAGAGGTCAGCGTCACCGGCGGGAGGAAGGCGAGAGAGAGGTCAGCGTCACCGGCGGGAGGAGGCGGCGAGAGAGGGGTCAGCGCCAGCGGCGGGAGGAGGCGGCGAGAGAGAGGTCAGCGGCGGGAGGAGGAGGCGGCGAGAGAGAGGTCAGCGGCGGGAGGAGGAGGCGGCGGGGAGAGAGGTCAGCGGCGGGAGGTGGAGGCGGCGAGAGAGAGGTCAGCGGCGGGAGGAGGAGGCGGCGAGAGAGAGGTCAGCGGCGGGAGGAGGAGGCGGCGAGAGAGAGGTCAGCGGCGGGAGGCGGCAAGAGCGAGGTCAGCGGCGGGAGGAGGCGGCGAGAGGGGTCAGCGCCATCAGCAGGACCTGAAAGCGTTCAGAAAGCTGGAAACCTCCCCGTTCAGAGAAAGATTAACCCATTATCCTTTCTTGTATTGCTCTTGTCATTGCCCTGTGCTGTAGTACAAGCTTACCTATCCCTATCCAGAGAACAACAGAGTGATCATTATGTCATTACCTACTATCTGTAATGAGACTTCATAAGCGGCAGCTGCGGTAAAGTGAAATTACTTTTCAGCAGTTTTATCTTTGAACTTTCACAACTAGAAAAGGGCAAGATTTTATTTGTAATTTGTATGGGACTGCCAAAATAAAGAAAAGAAAATATTTCCAAAAATTCTAATAAAAACAGTTTTCCAGAAATATTGAGCATTAACAACAATCCCTTTCTGATGGATATGCCCCTTTAACCGGTCCATTCGATCATAACACATTTTGCAGCGATTTAGCGCACGACGCCGGCGCCATGACGGCTCCTGTAACCGCTGTCGCGGCGTTTTCCTCACCAGACAACGCGATGCCTGTTTTTGCCACGTTATATAAGGTGGCGCTCCTCCTGCACAGATGCTTTATAGCAGGGAGCTTCATGTACGGGGCAATATACAACTATGAAGTTTATCTGATGACTATTGTGTCCACCTTACTGCACTTCCATCCCCGCCTGTGACACTAGAAGGTGCCAGGACAGTGCCCTCAAAAAATGCCCCATCACCCCCACTGACCGACCACTGCTCACGTACGTTCACTCACCTGCACTCTTTCTAGGAGACTTGCGTGATTTTCCCGTACTCCTCCTCTCCGCCATGCTGATTGCAGAATGAGTTCCGGGTTGTGCGTTCCAGGCCTCACTTACACGAACTTTGCGTTCCAAGCGTCCGTGACGTCACTTTTCTCTGCGTTCCAAGCCTCAGTTTAGAACACTTCCGCGTGCGTCACCTCATTGGTTATATTCTTGCGTTCCAAGCCTTGGTTCAGAACACTTCCGGTGCTTCATATCATTGGTTGCAGTCTTGCGTTCCAAGCCTCGGTATCATATATGTCCGTGTTGCGAGCCTCTATGATAGGTTTGCGTTCCAAGCCTCTTGATGGATATCCGGGGTGATCACGTGATATTTGGAACGCAAATTGTCCCGTCCTCTTCTCGCTGCTGCTGGACATGAGGCAGGATTACCCCTCTGTGCACCTGAGCCACAGCTGAGTTTCCGGTCCCTTATCATCCTCTCCAGCCTCAGTCTCCAATGAGACAGGTAACTCCCGCGGGTCTATGTTTTCTATAGAGCGGCTCCGCGTTTATATAGTGTATTGTTGAAAAATCTTTGTAGAACTTTATTGACACATGTCACTGTTATCCCATTACAATCATTGAGGTTTACAAATCCTGGGCAACCTCCCTCCCTGTATATTATAAGGTTATTACGAGACGTGAGGCAGTGACTATTCTGGGGACTCCATAGATCGGGATAGCTGAGGTGTGTAGATTATTGCTGCCCGTTTAGTATCGTGTCCGGTAGTAAAACTGCTGCCTGGATTATGATGTGTGGGTGAGGAGCGTGTCTGCAGTGATAGTGCCCGTGCAGAGCGGCTGAGCCGGGGCATCCACACGTAGATAATCTCCGCCAAAAGGAGGGTTTCATTTCCTGGCGCAGGTGCAGCGCTATCGACTGTCCACACCTGATTCAGCTGCACCGTGTTCAGGGGGCATCCGACCACATGAACCGGTGTCAGGGGCTTATACAGAACCGCGCGGCGCCGTTGACACAGGACAGGATGAAACCTCTAACCTGTCTTCCTCTGTCTCCCCCCTTATAGATGGACGCCCGGCCGGGTCTGTGACGCCTGCGCTCCGGAGGACGCTGCGGTGAGAAGTTATAATATATTACATGTAGATTTCAGTGCAGCCAATAATGGTGAATAAGTCTCCACACACCGATCTGGCACCTTTTCCTAATGACGAACGTTACCCCTAGAGCCTCTCCCCCGGCCATTTAGTATCTGCTCTGTACTGATGAGGGGTAAAGACCCCAAAGCAGATGTCTGCAGATGAGGATCTGGTTGGTGTTAACCCCATTCACATTATAAGGCTGAGTGAGTCAGAAACAGCCCTACATCCAATAGGAGGCGTTCATTTCCCAGGTGACCTGATGATCGTGCAATGATCTGTATGAAACGCGTAGTTTTTTTTTTTTTTTTTTTTTTTTATGAGCTTATTATCTGTGTGGTGTTACTTTTTCTATGTAGTTTTGTGCCAAGAGTTTTTTGTAAATTTATGTGTAATGAATTGGTTTCATTGGTTCATGGAAGAGTAAATCCGTTCCTAAAATATCCAGGAACTTGCATATATTAAAAAACACCTCTAAAATAACATTTTTGGGCCATCGCTACAGGGAATATGTTTCAGTTCAAGGCCCTATGTATAACCTCCTAACTTGCAGTTGGTCCCAATACACATTGCAGCTCACTTTATGTAATGGGGGGGGGCACCTTTCGCCTTATACTCCCCCCAGAGTGACGACCACTTTATTTAATGGGGGGGCACCTTACGCCTTATACACCCCCCAGAGTGCCGACCACGTTATGTAATGGGGGTGAATGTCCTCATGTGACCACCCCCGGTCTGGCGGTCGCAGGCGCTGTGGTGGGCGGTTGTCGGGCAGCGCGTCCTCTGCATCCAGTCTGCTGCCTCTGCGCAATATGAGTCGAGGCTGCAGTTGGAGCCCCTTCTGTCACTGCAGCCTTCCTGTGCGTCTTTAATCAAGAATATTTGGGGAGGACTCTGATTTCGGTGTTTGTTGCCAGGTAACCCTAGTGCAGGACGGAATCGCTGCCGCTCAGATTTTGGGCCGACATTAACCTTTGTCTTCTCTTTTACTTTGATGACTTAATAGATTGCCTGGGAAGGATTCACCTCCAAGTACGATGGCGGCTGCAGAGCTCCACGCGCTGATTGAGAGATTTGTAAGTTTTGGGTTTCATTCAATTCTGTTTTGGGTTTGGTGGGAGGAGGGGGGGTAGAGGGGGCTGGGGAGGAGGAGGGGATGCAGAAGGGTCCAGGGAGGAGGAGAAGAGGGGTTGGGCAGGAGGAAAGGGTGTGGGGGTGGGGGGGGGGGGCAAGGGTAGGGGAGGAGATGGGGAGAGCGTAATGGGTGAGAGAGGCGGATAGTTAGAGGTGATCGTAGCGGTGGAGGGGAGAGGGATGCAGAGGGCTCGTGGAGGGGCAGTAGGGGGTGCAAGGGCTCAGGACAGAGGAGGAAGTGCAGAGGGGTCGGAGAGAGAGAGGGTGCAGAGGGGTCGGAGAGAGGAGGAAGTGCAGAGGGGTCAGAGAGAGAGAGGGTGCAGAGGGGTCGGAGAGAGGAGGAAGTGCAGAGGGGTCGGAGAGAGAGAGGGTGCGGGGGTCGGAGAGGGAGGGTGCAGGGGGTCGGAGAGAGAGAGGGTGCAGAGGGGTCGGAGAGAGGAGGAAGTGCAGAGGGGTCGGAGAGAGGAGGAAGTGCAGAGGGGTCGGAGAGAGAGAGGGTGCAGAGGGGTCGGAGAGAGAGAGGGTGCAGAGGGGTCGGAGAGAGAGAGGGTGCAGAGGGGTCGGAGAGAGAGAGGGTGCAGAGGTAAAGGGGTCGGGTCGGGAGAGAGAGGGTGCAGAGGGTCGGAGAGAGAGAGGTGCAGTGGGGTCGGAGAGAGAGAGAGGGTGCAGAGGGGTCGGAGGAGAGAGGGTGCAGAGGGGTCGGAGAGAGGGTGCAGAGGGGTCGGAGAGAGAGAGGGTGCAGAGGGGTCGGAGAGAGAGAGGGTGCAGAGGGGTCGGAGAGAGAGAGGGTGCAGAGGGGTCGGAGAGAGAGAGGGTGCAGAGGGGTCGGAGAGAGAGAGGGTGCAGAGGGGTCGGAGAGAGAGAGGTGCAGAGGGGTCGGAGAGGAGGAGGGTGCAGAGGGGTCGGAGAGAGAGAGAGGGTGCAGAGGGGTCGGAGAGAGAGAGGGTGCAGAGGGGTCGGAGAGGGAGAGAGAGGGTGCAGAGGGGTCGGAGGAGAGAGAGAGGGTGCAGAGGGGTCGGGGAGAGAGAGGGTGCAGAGGGCGTCGGAGAGAGAGGGAGAGTGAGAGGGGTCGGAGAGAGGAGAGAGGGTGCAGAGGGGTCGGAGAGAGAGAGGGTGCTGAGGGGTCGGAGAGAGGAGAGGGTGCAGAGGGGTCGGAGAGGAGAGAGAGGGTGCAGAGGGGTGGGAGGGGAGAGAGGGGTGGAGAAGGGGCGGGAGAGTGGGGGTGCAGAGGGGTCGGAGGAGAGAGAGGGGGCAGAGGGGTGGGGGAGAGAGCAGGAAGTGCAGAGGGGTCGGAGAGAAGAGAGGGTGCAGAGGGGTCGGAGGAGAGAGAGAGGGTGCAGAGGGGTCGGATGAGAGAAGAGAGGGTGCAGAGGGTCGGGAGGAGGAGAGGGTGCAGAGGGTCGGAAGAGAGAGAAGGGTGCAGAGGTGTCGGAGAGAGAGAGAGGGTGCAGAGGGGGGTCGGCGGAGAGAGGAGGGTGCAGAGGGGTCGGAGGAGAGAGAGAGGGTTGCAGAGGGGTCGGAGAAGAGAGAGAGGGTGCAGAGGGGTCGGCGAGAGAGAGAGGGTGAGAGGGGTGGGAGAGAGAGAGACGGGAGGTGAGAGGGGTGGGAGAGAGAGAGAGAGGGTGCAGAGGGGTCGGAGAGAGAGAGAGGGTGCAGAGGGGTCGGAGAGAGAGAGAGGGTGCAGAGGGGTCGGAGAGAGAGAGAGGGTGCAGAGGGGTCGGAGAGAGAGAGAGGGTGCAGAGGGGTCGGAGAGAGAGAGAGGGTGCAGAGGGGTCGGAGAGGGGGAAGGGGAGGGGGTGCAGAGGGGGAGGGGGGGCAGAGGGGTCGGAGAGGGAGAGGGGTCGGAGAGGGAGAGGGGTCGGAGAGGGAGAGGGGTCGGAGAGGGAGAGGGGTCGGAGAGGGAGAGGGGTCGGAGAGGGAGAGGGGTCGGAGAGGGAGAGGGGTCGGAGAGGGAGAGGGGTCGGAGAGGGAGAGGGGTCGGAGAAGGAGAGGGGGTGCAGCGGGGGTGCAGAGGGGTCTAGAAGAGATGGTTAAGGATGGGATGAGGAGGTTCAGAGAAATTGAGAGATATCTGGGAGGCGAGGGTGCAGAGAGGTCAGAGAGAAGGGACCGCAGAGGGGACTGACCGCTCACCCCCTACAACGTGGAGAATGCGTTGTGCATCTGTCTCGCCAGTGGATCTGAACCATTGATGTCAGGTTCCTCTATCCCGGGTCCCTGGCTCTGTATCCCCGGGTCCCTGGCTCTGTATCCCCGGGTCCCTGGCTCTGTATCCCCGGGTCCCTGGTCTTTTGTCCCGGGTCCCCGGCTCTGTGTCCCGGGTCCCCGGCTCTGTATCCCGGGTCCCTGGCTCTGTATCCCGGGTCCCTTTGGGTCTGTGTCCCCGGGTCCTGGCTCTGTGTCCCCGGGTCCCTGGCTCTGTATCCCGGGTCCTGGCTCTGTGTCCCGGGTCCCTGGCTCTGTTGTCCCGGGTCCCTGGCTCTGTGTCCCCGGGTCCCTGGCTCTGGTTCCCCGGGTCCCTGGCTCTGTGTCCCCGGGTCCCTGGCTCTGTGTCCCCGGGTCCCTGGCTCTGTGTCCCCGGATCCTCGCTTTCTATCCCGGTCCCTCCTCTGCTCGTTTCTCCTCCGTTGTTGGATTTTCTCACCTTTTCTTTCAGCAAAAACTTTCAGAAGAAGAATTTAAAGAAGAAGAAACCAACGTGTTCCTGGTGACCTGTCAGAAGTGTCTGGAGGAGGAACATCCGGACGTCTTACTGGAGACAATCAAAGATGAGAAAAACCAGGTCAGGATAAAAGGATGGAAATCCCAGTGTCTCCCAGTACAGCTCTCCCCATACAATGTCACAGACACTGCTGATCTGCGGCTCATGTGATGGAAGATCCGCCTGATTATCAGGAACATTTTACTTCTAAAACCTCTGTTACTGCAGTGATTGGAGGTCTATAGCACCTTCCCACAGTACAGTGCGGGGACTACATGCCTGTACTGCTCTTACATGTATTAGCGAGGTGCAGGCAGTGATGGGTGGTCTATAGCTTTCCCCTCTAAAATTACAGTGCCGGTTTTCTACTGTCCTGTACTGCTCTTACATGTATTTAGTGGGTGCAGTGCAGTTGATGGGTGGTCTATAGCACCTCTCTACAATCCTGTTGCGGGGACCCACATGTCCTGTACTGCTCCTTACATGTATTGTGAGGTGCATGCAGTGATGGCGGTCTATAGCGCCTCTCTACAGTCAGTGCGGTACTACATGTCCTGTGCTGCTCTTACATGTATTTAGTGAGGTTTATGGGAGATATTGTCGGTTCTATAGCTCCTCTTAATTACAGTGCGAGGTACTACATGTCCTGTACTCTACTTAACAATGTATTAGCGAGGTGCAGGCAGTGATGGTGGTTCATAGCGCCTCTATACAGTACAGTGCGGATACCCATGTATGTACTGCTATTACATGTATTAGTGAGGTGCATGCAGTGATTGGCGGTCTATAGCACTCTCTACAGTACAGTGCGGTACTAAAATGTCCTGTACTGTTCTTACATGTATTAGTGAGGTGGTGGCAGTGATTGGTGGGCTATAGCGCCTCTCTACAGTTTCAGTGCAGGGACTACATGTCCTGTACTGCTTACTTACATGTATTAGTGAGGTGCATGCAGTGATTGGCGGTCTATAACGCCTCTCTACATATCAATGCGGTTTCTACATGTCCTGTACTGCTCTTACATGTATTAGTGAGGTGCATGTAGTGATTGGCGGTCTATAGCGCCTCCCTACAGTACAGTGCGGTACTTCATGTCCTTTACTGCTCTATCTTGTACCAGGATGAACGGCCCCTTTGGGCACCAAGTGAGGGCCCAATTTTCTGGTCCATTGTATATAATGTCCGTGACCCTAGATGTTCCTGTCCTCATCTTAGAAAGGGATTTCTAGCTCCTCCTGATGTTCTATGGACGCGCTTTATCTGGATTCGTATCTGCTGCGTTCCCTGTAATCTCTGTCACATTATGTTGGGGACATTTTGGGGCCTCAGAACCAATCCTTGGTTGCTCATTGTGGTTTCCTCATATAATGAACAACCACTTCTCTGTTTTGTGCAAAGTCAAGGAAGGGCCAATTATCAAGCTGGAAACCGCCCCTGCCCGACAGTCCTGTTCTATCCTATCGATTGGTCATCAAAGTCTATGGTAGAAATACTTCTTTAATGTTACAAACCATGCAGTGCGCTGTTACTCGTCTCCCAGTGCAAGATGGGATGAAAACAACCCCATACTGGACTTAAAGGGGTTCTGCTAGTTTAGAAATTTGTCATAGTCAAGCGCTGAACTTTCACACAACAAAATGGACACTGCTGCGCATGCGCGACCACCCTCCGTTCCAAGCAGATACATGGAGGGGCCCAATCTCAAGATGAAACCGCACCTATCAGACATTTATGATATAACCTATTGATGTGCCCTAAGTGTCTGAAATGGGAACGGCCCTTTAATTTTGGCAAACCATGCAGTGCACCATTATTTGCCTCCTAATGCACGACGGGCTGAAAACAACCCCTGTCTGGACTCTGTACTTTATAGGGGTTCTCCTATCTCAAACATTTGTAGCGCACAGCTAAGCGGTTTAACAAACTGAACTGCCATAGAATATAGTGGAGACTGCTGTGCATGCACGGCCACCTCTATTCTGCACAGAGACCTTTAAAGGGCCCTTTTTTTTTAATTTGAGATGGGATAACCCCTTGGGACTGCCACCTAAATTGAAAAATGGGCCCTTTAAAGGTCTCTGCGCAGAACAGAGGTGGCCGCGCATGCGCAGCCATTTCCCATTGTCTTCTATGGGAGTCCAGTTTGTTACACCACTTGGATGTGCGCTATAAATGTCTGAGATAGGAGAACCTTTTGGGACCCCCAGCTAGACATTTATGGCATACAGCCAAGAGCTCCCTTTAAAACTGCTGCGCATGCGCGGCCAACTCTGTTTTATGCAGAGACATGGAAGAGCCCATTATCAAGATGGAAGCCGTACCTATCAGACCTTCATGGTATAGCCTAGCTGGATAGCTAGTATATCATTATATCATGAAAGTCTTTGTTTTAATGTTGGCAAACCACGCAGTGCACCATTACTTGTCCCCCAATGCAAGATGGACTTAGAGGTTCTTCTATCACAGACATTTATAGCATACAGCCCAGCGGTGTACCCAGCTGAACTTCCATAGAACAGAATGGAAACTGCTGCGCATGCGCCGACACCTCTCTGTTCTGCGCAGAGACATTAAAGGGTCCATTTTTTAGAATAGGTGAAAGACCCAAGGAGTTCTCCTATGTCAGTAAATAGCACACAGCCAAGCGGCGTAACAAACTAGACTCCCATAGAATATAATGGAGACTGTTGCGCATGCGCGGCCAACTCTCTACTCTGCACAGAGACATTTAAAAGAACCAATTTTTCAATTTAGGTGGAGGCCCCAAAGAGTTCTACTATCTCAGACATTTATGGCATACAGCCAAGAGCTCCCTTAGAAGACTGTTGCGCATGCGCAGCCACCTCTGTTTTGTGTAGAGACATAAAAGGGCCCATTATCAAGATGGAAACCGTACCCATCAGACATTCATGGTATAGCCTAGCTCGATAGCTAGTATATCATTAGCTCATGAAAGTCTATGGAGGGAACCCTCTTTTAATGTTGGCGTACCACACAGTGCACCATTACTTGTCCCCCAATGCAAGATGGACTTATAGGGGTTGTCTCACTTCAAAGATCAGCTTTCAACATGTAGGGAACATTAAATGAAGACGTTTTCCAAATATATTGCTTTCTTCATTTTTTTTTTGTTGAGGAGCCACAAATGATTTTATCACGTTCTGAGGGCTTTCAGGTTTCTCTAGTTACTGATCTGTTTGCTTGTTCTTCCCTCTGTTTGTCTTATCTGATAGCAGGGAGTGATGTCATCACACAGGTCGCGGCACAGAACTGCCAGCAGCCTGAGAGCTTGTGTGTTATCTGATCTTTCAGACAAAAGACACTGATTACTACTGCTTACTTTAGCTCAGTAGCTTCTCCTGTCCTGTTAGAAGGTAATTTAGCTAATCTAGACTAAATACTTATGACATATGAACTCATATGCTAATTACAGACAGCTTGACCAGGAAGTGACAGAGCAAAGAAGCATTATTTCACTCATGCATCCTATGAAATTATGAGATGAGACAAGCCCTTTAAAGAGGTTCTCCTATCTCAGACATTTATAGCATACAGCCCAACTGTGTACCCAACTGAACCTCCATAGAACTGAATGGAAACTGCTGCGCATGCGCTGCCATTTCTCTGTGCAGAAACATTAAAGGGACCATTTTTTTAGTATAGGTGATAGTTCTCCTATTTCAGACACTTATGGCATACAGCCAAGAGTTTCGATAGCATAGAACAGAATGGAAACTGCTGCGCATGCGCGGACACCTCTCTGTTCTGCACATTAAAGGGTCCATTTTTATAGTATATAGGTGATAGGAGTTCTCCTATTTCAGACACTTATGGCATACAGCCAAGAGTTTCGATAGCATAGAACAGAATGGAGACTGCTGCGCATGCGCGGACACCTCTCTGTTCTGCGCAGAGACATTAAAGGGTCCATTTTTTAGTATAGGTGATAGTTCTTCTATCTCAGACACTTATAGCATATAGCCAAGAGTTCTGGTAGCGTAATAGAGAATGGAGACTGCTGCACATGCGCGGACACCTCTCTGTTCTGCGCAGAGACATTATACGGCCTGATTTTGTAAGGGCTCTGATATTCCGGCTTGTTGACGGAGAGTGCACTAGGATGGTATCGTGTGAAGGACGTCGCTGTTGGTCAGTGAGCAGCGTCCAGTTACTGACACCCCCCACAACCTATGGAATCTGAGAAGTGACGACCACTCCAGGCTCATGACAAGGACATGACGGGTCCTTCTCGCCCCCCCCCCCGGTGCATGTAGCAGAGCCGAGGCTGCGGCAGGATGCACCTCTATAGGATTGTCTCTGCTCTGCGGCTCGCTCTGAGGAGCTTAGCTGTAATCCTGCGGCGCAGACATATGTGCACATCGGCCATAAGCTGCACAGCCCACAATCCGATTATCTGTTCAGTCGTCCTGGTTCCTGAAGACGATGAGGAAAGTCGCGCGAGTCATTCCTCTTATATGAGGAGCCTTCATATTAACCCCCGAGTGACCGACTCTCCACTTTTTTAATTTTTGTTTTTTCTCTCCTCCTTCCACGATAAATAACCTGTATTTTCCCATAGACCTTACCCTGCAAAGTCTTTCTGCTTTTGTGGACCAATTGTATCTTTTAGTGATATCGCTAAAGGCTATGTTCACACGGCGGATTTATGGCGTAATTGCGGGACAGATTTCGCCCGCAATTACGGCGTGGGTGGAGGGGGGGTGCGGCAGGCGCCGGCCCAATAGACATTTATTACTCGCGGCTCATAATCGCTGTGAATAATTGACTTATCTCCTCGCACGTATAATACGATCGTATTGTACGCGCGGGGGGGGGGGGGGGACAAGGCGTAATCCATAGTTCTCTATGAGAGCTGTGGATTACCGTAATTATACCGCGCATCTTGCTGCGTATTAAGCGGCAAAATAAGCCGTATGAACATACCCTAAGGGTTTTAGAAACCTCCTTGCCCCTTCCCAATGTGGTAAAATAGAAAATTACCGGCCAGTAACCTAGGGAAGCTTGTGTACACATGCAGCCAACAAGAACTTCTGTAACACTGAAGGGAAGCAAAATCAGAACAGCAATGTATTTAGTAATAGTCAGTCAGTGAAACGAGGATATCTTTTTAAGATACTTTTTGAAAAGGCAGTTCCCTAGTGGAAATAAAGTACGTGTGTTTTACCGTGTCTGATCGGTCAAAGAGGTAGGACCCGCATCTCGAAAACAAGCCCCAAACCCTCTCTGTCCTGATCAGCGCGGTGCTGAGGATTCTCGGATCCCCTTCAATTGAGTAATATGACCATGTCCGTCTGCTTATTGGACTCATTCTCAGCCAGTTGGTAATGTCTGTATTTACTGATCACCACGTGCCTCTGCCCATAGAACAGATTGTATGACTATAGCACAGGACATAAAGGGGTTCTGCTGCTTTAGAAATTTGTCATAGTCAAGCGCTGAACTTTCACACAACAAAATGGACACTGCTGCGCATGCGCGACCACCCTCCGTTCCACGCAGATACATGGAGGGGCCCAATCGCAAGATGAGACCGCACCTATCAGACATTTATGATATAACCTATTGATGTGACCTAAGTGTCTGAAATGGGAACGGCCCTTTAATTTTGGCAAACCATGCAGTGCACCATTATTTGCCTCCTAATGGAAGATGGGCTGAAAACAACCCCTGTCTGGACTCTGTACTTTATAGGGCTTCTCCTATCTCAAACATTTGTAGTGCACAGCCAAGGGGTGCAACAAACTGAACTGCCATAGAATATAGTGGAGACTGCTGCGCATGCACCGCCACCTCTATTCTGCACAGAGACCTTTTAAAGAGCCTATTTTTCAATTTGAGATAGGATAACCCCTCGGGACCTCCACCTAAATTTAATAATGGGCCCTTTAAAGGTCTCTGCGCCGAACAGAGGGGGCCGCGCATGCGCAGCAGTCTCCATTATATTCTATGGGAGTCCAGTTTCGGCTCCTAATCCGCCAATCATATGACATAATGGGCGCTTTTCATCCCCTAGACCTTAGCATATAATGACTGTACACCCCAGTGCCAGAGTCAGTGTCCACGTGACCACCAGTCATGGACCATATGGGTCACTTGGTCAGTTCCAAGCGGTCAAGATTTGTTCTTTAACCAGTTCCTGCCATTTTTCGCTGATTTCCTCCTGTAGCTGATATATTTGCCCCAGTTACAGGGGTAATAGAGCCCCCAGCACTGGCTCCAATAAGACCCATCAGCTCCTGAAGTTTCCGAGCCCCAATTATATGACCGCTGGCATCAGGAACCATGGAGGGCTCCTGCCCATCTGTATATATACCACTCTTTGGGCAATGAAGAAGGCAGGGGCTGTAATAAACCATCCCTTACCTTCTCTCTGCCACTGACGGCCAGCTCTCTACTCCCACAGCTGCCAACTCTTCATAGATATTTTCAAGTGACCATGCAGAGTTAAAGGAGTTGTCTCACTCCAACGATTAACTTTTAACATGTAGGGAACAGTAAATGAAGACTTTTTCCAAATACATTGTTTATTTTGAATTGTCAAAGAGAGTAGAGGGATTTTATCTTCTCTGAGTGCACACAGGCTTCTCTGGTTACCACCCTGCTCTCCCCTTCTCTTTCTACTCTTTGTCTGATCTGAGAGCAGGGAGTGACGTCGTCACAGATCGACACACGGACGCCGGCCACTTGAGAGTGTGTTACCTCTAACAAACAAAGGAGACTAATTATGTTTTTAAATTGAGCTCTGAAGCTTTCTGCTCTATAGATAACATCTCCTGCTCTCATGTCAGTGCAATTAGACTAGCTGTGAATACGGAGCTGATATGCTAATCACTCCTGACCAGGAAGAGACAGGAAGCGTGAATCTTAAGCTTCTTATGACTCTGTGAAACAGCATGGTGACACAACCCCTTTAAATGGCCACCGCCCAGACGTATATAGTCAACAGGCGATATTCATCTAGTTAAAGGTGTTTTCTCACCATGCTGTTTCACAGAGTCACAGGCAGCTTCAGACTTATACTGCCTGGTTAAGCTGTGGGTGGTTCTATAGCAGTGATTAGCATATTTAGCTCCTCTGTTACTACATGAGCATTACAGTGTGTGCAGGAGATTTAATCTGTAGTAAAAAAGGCTACAGCACTTCAAGGAGTGAAAACAAGGGCTTATCAAAGGTAAACAATCTAATATTAGAGATACTCTGCTCAGTCCGACCATGATGACATCACTCGCTACTTAATCGGGATGGGAGAGCAGGACGGTAACCTAGAAACATGTGTGCACTCAGAGCAGTTAAAATTGATCTCCTTATCTCTTGACCTGGGCAATATCAAAAGAGCAATGTATTTAGTACAGATCTTCAGTTGCCTTTCCCAACATGTTGAAAGTGAATCATTGTAGTAAGAAGACCCCTTTAATTTTAAGTAAATCCGCACATTTGGGAATGTAGCAAAGTTCTTTCTGGAAACCCTCCATATAGCGGCTGTTACCCTGCAGAGATTCTGGAGGGCGACGCTCTCCTCTCATGCCCTGGAGTAGCAGCGTCCTCTTGGAGTCCATGGAGGTCTCCTTGTCCTTTAATCTAGAGCAATCCCCAATGACTGCACGTAACCCATCACTGTTCTGTTTCAGATCCTCATCAGGAACGTGGGCTGGAATCTCATCGGACCCATCACCAGGAGTATGCAGCGCTGCTCACCTGGGAGTGAGGGAGAGCGCGGCTGCCTGCAGATGCTGGACGCCCTGATACAGGTGAGTGATGCGTCTTCATCACCCTGATGCGGGTGAGCTCCGCCTCTTTGTTGCCCTGATGCCGGGGAGCTCCGCCTCTTTGTTGCCCTGATGCCGGGGAGCTCCGCCTCGTTATGGCCCCCGATGCGGGGGAGCGCCGCCTCTTTAGGGCTCCGATGCGGGGGAGCGCCGCCTCTTTAGGGCCCCGATGTGGGGGAGCGCCGCCTCTTTGTGACATCACTGTGTGTATTATCCATTTACTATGACATCACTGTGTGTATTATCCCTGTACTGTGACATCACTGTGTATTATCCTGTACTGTGACATCACTGTGTATTATCCCTGTACTGTGACATCACTGTGTATTATCCCTGTACTGTGACATCACTGTGTGTATTATCCCTGTACTGTGACATCACTGTGTGTATTATCCCTGTACTGTGACATCACTGTGTGTATTATCCTGTACTGTGACATCGCTGTGTATTATCCTGTACTGTGACATCACTGTGTATTATCCTGTACTGTGACATCACTGTGTATTATCCTGTACTGTGACATCACTGTGTGTATTATCCCTGTACTGTGACATCGCTGTGTATTATCCTGTACTGTGACATCGCTGTGTATTATCCTGTACTGTGACATCACTGTGTATTATCCCTGTACTGTGACATCACTGTGTGTATTATCCTGTACTGTGACATCACTGTGTATTATCCTGTACTGTGACATCACTGTGTATTATCCCTGTACTGTGACATCACTGTGTGTATTATCCCTGTACTGTGACATCACTGTGTGTATTATCCATTTACTGTGACATCACTGTGTGTATTATCCTGTACTGTGACATCGCTGTGTATTATCCTGTACTGTGACATCACTGTGTATTATCCTGTACTGTGACATCACTGTGTATTATCCCTGTACTGTGACATCACTGTGTGTATTATCCCTGTACTGTGACATCACTGTGTGTATTATCCCTGTACTGTGACATCACTGTGTGTATTATCCTGTACTGTGACATCGCTGTGTATTATCCTGTACTGTGACATCGCTGTGTATTATCCTGTACTGTGACATCACTGTGTATTATCCCTGTACTGTGACATCACTGTGTGTATTATCCTGTACTGTGACATCACTGTGTATTATCCTGTACTGTGACATCACTGTGTATTATCCCTGTACTGTGACATCGCTGTGTGTATTATCCTGTACTGTGACATCGCTGTGTGTATTATCCCTGTACTGTGACATCGCTGTGTGTATTATCCCTGTACTGTGACATCGCTGTGTGTATTATCCCTGTACTGTGACATCGCTGTGTGTATTATCCTGTACTGTGACATCGCTGTGTATTATCCTGTACTGTGACATCGCTGTGTATTATCCCTGTACTGTGACATCACTGTGTATTATCCTGTACTGTGACATCGCTGTGTGTATTATCCCTGTACTGTGACATCGCTGTGTGTATTATCCCTGTACTGTGACATCACTGTGTATTATCCTGTACTGTGACATCACTGTGTATTATCCTGTACTGTGACATCACTGTGTATTATCCCTGTACTGTGACATCGCTGTGTGTATTATCCTGTACTGTGACATCGCTGTGTGTATTATCTCTGTACTGTGACATCACTGTGTGTATTATCCTGTACTGTGACATCGCTGTGTATTATCCTGTACTGTGACATCACTGTGTGTATTATCCTCTACTCCCAGCGGCCATGTTGGTTGTCAGTGCTGGTCTCCGTTTCGCTGCTGTTGTACTTCTCGCTGTAACTTTTCTGGTTATATCGGCTTGAACCCCTTATGGACCCCCCCCCTCTGTGTTTTGATGGCAGCCGGTGCCAGTTCTCTGTCAGCAGCGACGCCAAGCTGTGGCTCCCAGCTGTAGTTATCACCTCCGCTCCTAGGACGCCTCCGAGCCCCAGCCTTTAATCCTTTGATGACCGTAACTCCGGCATAACCAATAGACCTTCCCCTGCTGCATTGGCCTCCCGGGATGGAGCCTGGGGACTGTCTGTACAGTCAGCCCTGGGGACCATGAGTTACTCCAGAGCTGTCTGTATAGTGAGGCTGCTGTCAGGGCAACACGATGTATGAAAACTGTCTAGCAGTAAGACTGATTTTGTTGCCCATACCAACCAATCAGAGCTTTTATTTCATTCATACAGTGCTCTGGAATAATGACAGCTGACCTCTGATTGGTGGCTATGGGCTCTGATTGGTCCCTGTGAGTTCTGATTGGTCGCTGTGAGCTCTGATTGGTCGCTGTGAGCTCTGATTGGTGGCTATGGGCTCTGATTGGTGGCTATGGGCTCTGATTGGTTGCTATGGGCTCTGATTGGTGGCTATGGGCTCTGATTGGTCGCTGTGGGCTCTGATTGGTTGCTATGGGCTCTGATTGGTGGCTATGGGCTCTGATTGGTCCCTGTGAGTTCTGATTGGTCGCTGTGAGCTCTGATTGGTCGCTGTGAGCTCTGATTGGTTGTTATGGGCAACAAAGTCAGTCTTACTGCTAGTCCGTTTTCATACATAAGGCTCTGATTGGTTGCTAATACATACATACATACATGCATACATTAAGCGTAAAAAAAACGTACACCTCTCTGGAATCCACACGACCATAAAAACCTGTGTAACTAATTTAAAAGGTTATTTATTGTGAATGTTATTAAAATTTTTTTTTTTATTTTTTTTTTTTTTTTAAAGTGCAGAAAACGCTTTTTTTTTTGTATGTTAACTTTCTGGTCAGGCTTTGGGTGGTTCTATAGCAGTGATTAGCCTGTCGGCTATGTATTCTCAGCTCTTTTTTTATTGCACTGACGAGAGAACAGGAGATCTTCTCTATAGAGGGGAGAGCTTCAGAACTCAAAGTAAAGTAATGAGTCTCCTTTGTTTGTTAGAGATAACACACTCTATTCTGGAGCTGCCGCCGTCCTGTGTCCGACCTGTGGTGACGTCACTCCCTGCTCTCAGATGCTGACCTGTGTGCCCTCAGAGCCGATAAAATCTTTCTTATATCCTCAACAAAGCAAAATAAAGCAATATACTTGGAAAAGGTCTTCCTTTACCATTCCCTACATGTTGATAGCTCATTTTTGTAGTGAGAGAACCCCTTGTGAGGCCTTTTCAGACCTGGTGCCTAGGGGGTTATATTTGGGAGTGATTTATGTTTTAGGAGAAGGTTATAGATCCAGGGCCGAGCCGTGTCCAGCCCGAGCCGCTGCGGACGGTCGGCGCCATCTGCTGTGCGCTCTTCAATTTTCCGAAAAGTTCCTTATGAGCTCGGCGCCAGTGAGGCGGGAGCCGCTGCCCCGTGTCTCCAGCACCTCGCCTCCGTGCCGCTGTGCTGGGTCTGCTGTATGCAATGGCTGAGGCTTGGGGAGCCCTCAGCGGGGCGGGCGGGGGCAATATTGTCCGATACTGTGATGGTAAAACAAATGGGTGGTCTTATAGTCGGAGGGGTCGTGTGATGGACAGTCTCGCCTCATTGAATATTCGGAGGGGTCATGTGATGGACAGTCTCGCTTCGTTGAATATTCGGAGGGGTCGTGTGATGGACGATCTCGCCTCGTTGAATATTCGGAGGGGTCGTGTGATGGACGGTCTCGCCTCGTTGAATATTCGGAGGGGTCGTGTGATGGACGGTCTCGCTTCATTGAATATTCGGAGGGGTCATGTGATGGACGGTCTCGCCTCGTTGAATATTCGGAGGGGTCGTGTGATGGACGGTCTCGCCGCGTTGAATATTCGGAGGGGTCGTGTGATGGACGGTCTCGCTTCATTGAATATTCGGAGGGGTCGTGTGATGGACGGTCTCGACCTCGTTGAATATTCGGAAGGGGTCGTGTGATGGACGGTCTCCTGCCTGTTGAATATTCGAGGGTCGTGTGATGGACCGGGGTTTCGCCGTCGTTGAAATATTCGGAGGGGTCGTGTGATGGACGGTTCTCGCCTCGTTGAATATTCGGAGGGGTCAGTGTGATGGACGGTCTCGCCTCCGAATATTCGGAGGGGTCGTGTGATGGACGGTCTCGCCTCGTTGAATATTCGGAGGGGTCGTGTGATGGACGGTCTCGCTTCGTTGAATATTCGGAGGGGTCGTGTGATGGACGGTCTCGCCTCGTTGAATATTCGGAGGGGTCGTGTGAGTGACGGTCTCGCCGCGTTGTGTATTCGGAGGGGTCGTGGGATGGACGGTCTCGCCTCGTTGAATCTTCGGAGGGGTCGTGTGATGGACGGTCTCGCTTCATTGAATATTCGGAGGGGTCGTGTGATGGTCGGTCTCGCCTCGTTGACTTTTCGGAGGGGTCATGTGATGGACGGTCTCGCCGCGTTGAATATTCGGTGGGGTCGTGTGATGGACGGTCTCGCCTCGTTGAATATTTGGAGGGGTCGTGTGATGGACGGTCTCGCCTCGTTGAATATTCGGAGGGGTCGTGTGATGGACAGTCTCGCCTCATTGAGGGTCCCCTCTGTAACGCTCCTCTCTTCTCGTACAGGTGTGCAACCCCAAGGAGATTCTGTTGGGAATCCTCGAGCAGATTGACGAAGCTGCCGGCGATCACATCTCCCGGATCATCCTGCCTCTTCTTCCACCGCTGCAGATCGGTAAAATACAAAGTGGATTAGATCAATGTCCTCTAGACTCGCCGATATTGGGGATGAGGGCCGCCTGTCCCTCTGGGGTCTAGCATGCACATGCTAGGAGATCAGCGGGGGTGTCTGGCAGCCACTTGTTTCCCCTCCTTTGCTGAATTAAAGGGATGCTCTCATCCTAGAGTTTGATGGCGTATCACTAGGATAGTCTGATAGGTGTGGTCCCACCTCTAGAATCTGCACCCACAGAATGTAGAGCAGGTCGCGCCTGCTCCAGTCTCTCCATTCAGTTTTATGGGAGTTATCGGTAAAGTCGAACACAGCTGAGAACTCCCATAGAACAGAATGGAGAACACAGCGCTCCCCTGTACCGGGAACTCCCCTAGAACAGAATGGAGAACACACTGCTCCCCTGTACCGGGAACTCCCATAGAACAGAATGGAGAACACAGCGCTCCCCTGTACCGGGAACTCCCCTAGAACAGAATGGAGAACACACTGCTCCCCTGTACGGGAAATCCCATAGAAAGAAGTGGAGAACACAGCGCTCCCCTGTACGGGAACTCCCATAGAATCAGAATGGAGAACACAGCGTACCCCTGTACTGGGAACTCCCATAGAACAGAATGGAGAACACTGCTCCCCTGTACTGGGAACTGCCATAGAACAGACTGGAGAACACAGCGCTCCCCTGTACTGGGAATTGCCATAGAACAGAATGGAGAACACAGCGCTCCCCTGTACTGGGAACTGCCATAGAACAGAATGGAGAGCACGGCGCTCCCCTGTACTGGGAACTCCCATAGAACAGAATGGAGAACACGGCGCTCCCTGTACTGGGAACTCCCATAGAACAGAATGGAGAGAACACGGCGCTCCCCTGTACTGGGAACTCTCATAGAACAGAATGGAGAACACAGCGCTGCCCTGTATGGGAACTCCATAGAACAGAATGGAGAACACAGCGCTCCCCTGTACCGGGAACTCCCATAGAACAGAATGGAGAACACAGCGCTCTCCTGTACCGGGAACTCCCATAGAACAGAATGGAGAACATTCTGAGCTGACTCTTTTGGGGTCCCGTTGCGGGTCCCAGGGTTGGAGGCACCTCTCAGACTTTGATCTCCTTTCCTAACGATCCCTCGGCGGCTCCGCCATGTTGTGCGGCCTCCACCCCAGTAAGAGGTGCAGGATCGAGCGGTGTCGGTGGTCCCGACAGGCTCATGTGAAGCCCTTTGTATTTTCGGCTCTTGCAGATCGGTTTCACTCTCTTTTCTGTTTTCAGTCCTCCTGAAGCTGGGGCATAAGAGGTCGTACTCTGTGGCTCTGTCGCTGTCCACCCTCCATGCCCGGCTCTCGAGCCTGCCGGTGCCGTACACCACGGAGCAGATGCGGGAGGACCGGCACGCGCTGAGCCGCTGCTGTCTGGCGCTGCTCCAGTTCCTTCAACCTTTCATTGATCTCGTCTCACAAAGCTCAGATGTTTCTCAGGAACCAGACCTCCAGGAGATGCGGACGGAGCTGCTGACCTTGTGAGTGTCCATTTGGTACAGAGAGTTTTGTCCGGGGAAGTATAAGTTTCCATGACTTTGTTCGTCATAGTACTTTGTTTCTCATGAAAGGCAAGTGGTATCACTAAGACACGAAAGTACGTTTCTAACTGTCTCGTACACAGAAAGCCAGTACGCAAGCAAGGACAAAATTGCCATTGATATCTCAGTGTAACACTACCTGTCATAACAAATAGGACCTAGAGCTTTTTAAGATCTTACCTAGTATTTTAGACCGAAGTCTAGAGGATGGAAGAGAAAAAACCAAAAAAAAACAAAATCAAAACCAAAATAGAGAAATGAAATCAAATCATAACTGTAAGAGAATCAAAACCAAACCAAACATCGGCTCATTGGTGATACCTCCCCCCTTCAATGAGTGCAAATGTATCATCTCATCTCCAAGACCCCGTCTCTGTTTTCCCCCCATCTCTCAGCCTTCTACAATGGCCCAGGAAAATTCTATGTGTCCGCCCCCCTCAGGGACCGAGGAGGTATTGGTCCGAGGCGCAAAATGAGATCCAATCCTCCCAGACATGCAGATACTTAGCATAGTGGCGAGTCAGATCTAAATTCCTCTAACCTTTGCAGGGTATGGACCTCCCTAAACCAGTCTGCCAATGAGGGGCGTGTTGCGGATAACCAGAGCCTGGGAATGACGGTTTTGGCCGCCATCAACATGAACACCACAAGATGGGATTTAAGGAGGGTAGTAGGGAGTGGAATATCAAAGAGGAGTACAGACACTGGAGTATTTTGGATTTGCATACCTGTAACTCTACTGATTACACTGATCACCTCCTTCCAAAACGGCTGTATAACTGGGCATCCCCACCAAATATGCGTCATAGTTCCCCTTTCTTTCCCACACCGCCAACAGACGCTCAAGATGGAGGGGAACAGGGTGTTCAGCAAGGCTGGAACTCTATACCATCTGGTCACAATTTTATAGTTTAATTTGTGCGCCTTGGAGGACACCGAGGATTTATGAGTTAGGATAAATGTCTTGAGCCATTCCTCGTCGGAGAGAGTCAGATTCAGTTCCCTCTCCCAACTATTCTGAAAGGGGAGCTTGTCAGTCGTCCGACAACTGATTAAGAGTCTATATAGACCAGATAGGACTCCCCGTTCCGAATAGCTGCCAAGGCACCACAATTCAAAAGTGGTGGGGGATCTGTGTACAGATAAGGTCTGCTTCCACCTTGAGTAGAAACTACTTAGTTGATAGTAGGAGAACCGAGCAAAATGAGTCGTGCCCGTATCTCCCACCAACTCCTCATAAGTCTTCAGGGAGGTCGGGGCAAGAACCCTGCCCAACACAGTAAGGGAGGCAGTTTCCCCCGGTAGGTGCGCTAAGGGCCCAGAGAGAGAGTCTGGAATCGCTGGATTTCCCAACAACGGGATACATGGGCCACCTACCCCAAAGATGGCCATCTTAGATGCGAAAGATCTGCACACCATAAGGGAAAAAGGTCGGCTTGGGGGGATTTTAAGATTTGGGTTTTCCCCGGTAGCTTTGAAACCCGGGGGAAACCCAAAAGGGAAAGTGTCGCAACAGGGACCCTAAATAGCTCATTTCCTTTCCACCCCCCACTTGGGGTTCGTGTCTTTAAAAGGCATCTAAAATAGGGGCCCGCTACGAAACCCAAAATTGTACGCCTAAAAAACCCGGGTAGGGTTAACCCCCCCCTTCCCCCTTTTGGCCCCGAGATAGTGTCCTCTCGGTTTATTGGGGGTCCCAGGGCCCCCACAAAAATTGGGGTTATAAACCTACGGAGGTAGTAAGAAACCCTTGGGGAGTCAAACCGGGAAAACCCCCGGGTTGACGTTACGGGAAACCTGGGGGGGGACATTCATCTTTCAGTTTGTTTTTTGGCCCTACCCAGGAGAAGTCCCCCCTCTATCCCATCTCACAAGGTGGGTTTTGGGGTGTTTGAAAGAAATGGAGAAAAAAAATTGGGGAACCCATACCCAAATCCAGGGTTGAAGGAACCCTTTTAACCCCCAGATACCTAAAGGGGTGACGCCTAGGAAAAGGGGGAAAAGGGGACTTCAGAGAAGCCCAAGAGGGCCCTGAGGATATTTAGGTCGGGGAAGCAGAGCTCTTTTTCATTTTTTTATTTTATGGTTACTTTTGGGAGCTATTTTTGTCTGTAAAAGCCTTTGGTGTGCCGTAAGGAAAAAAAGCAGGGTTATTTAAAGGTATATTAATAGATCCCGAAAAGGCGGAACACTTAAAGTGGGGCCCCTTCAGGAGACCCCCTTTTATCGGGGGTCTGCCCTTTAAGGGCCCTTGCATCAGATGTTTCCATCGCCAAAATGTTTTAAAAATTGGAGAGATTTGGGCATTCCTTTTCCTTGTCCCATTTCTTTTATTTCGGGGGAGCAAAAAAGTTTTTCCCATTTAATTTTGGGTTTTGGGGCCCTGTGGCAAGCGTAGAGAGTCCCATTTTCCCCTCGTATCCGAAACCCAAAGGGTTTAAGGGCCCGGCCCCCTTTTGGAAAAGGCCAGGCCCCCATAAAAGGCCCTTTTTCTCCACGCCCGGGACAAAAAGGCGGGGGGATCTTTTGTATTGGGGCATAGTGGATCAAGGAGAATGTTTTTAGCGGGTTTTTCCCTCGCCTCCCGGGAAAGGGAACAAAGAAAATTGGGCCCAGAGGGGAAAATTTGGGATGTGGGGAAGGGGGGCTGACCCCATTTACCCTTTTTTTTTTAATTTTTTAAAAAATTTTTTTTGCTTGTGTTTTTTTAAATGAAGAGGGGGCGGTAATTTTGGCAGTTGGGGTTCTTTACCTTCCTTTGGTATGCAACAATGTGAGCCCTTTAGGGGAAGGCTTCAAAGGGGGTTTTCCCGGGGGAGGTCTGCTTTAAAAGGGCCTTTAGGGGGGACGTGAAAGTTTTAAAATTGGGGGTTTTTATAAAACAGGGTCGTATAACCATCCAGCCCCGGGGGGTTTTTGCCGAGGTGAGCGTTTAAAGGGCCCCACCCCAGTTCCCCCTCAAAAAAAAGGTTCTCCAGGGGGGCCCCGAGGGGAAAACCCGCCGAGAGGCGGGGGGGGTTTTATTTCGTAAAGGTATGATGGAGTGACGAAGGATGGGCCCAAGGGGGCGGAAGATTATATAGGTCCGAGTAGTTTTTGGGTAAAAAACACTTCCAAAATTTGGTTCTCGTGAAAGGGGCCATGCGCCCGTTGAGGTTTTAATTGGGGGGGGACAAATAGGGGGGCTTTTCTTATCCCTCAGCCCCCGAGCCAAACCCCTTCCGGTTTTTCCCCCCCAGACATAGAAGGGGGGAGCTGAAATAGTGACGTTTATTTTAGGGCCTGTTTCCATGAGCTGGAGAAACCTCATGGCTTTTTTTGGAAAAACTGCCCTTGGATTCCTTCCAGCCTGAATTTTTGGGTTTGGGCCTAAATAAAAGTCATTTTGGGGACAAAGGGACTGAACCCTTGGGATTCGCCCCCCTTTTTAAAGGGCGCCCCAGGGCTTGTTGAGGCCCCCCCCCTGGGAGATGCACCCAGAGCCTCCCACTGGATTGGGGAGGGGTTGGGATCCGTTTCTTTAAAATGAGATAAAACAGTTCTATCGTTGCTGCAGGTCGGCCCATACACAATGAGCCCAATAGGAGCGTTTTCGTTCAGTTTTCCCACGAGAAAGGGGTTTTGGAGGTGTGGGGGGATAAAAAATCACATTTGCACGGGGGAGTGGTCCAAATTTGGGGGAAATATTTCCCCAATTGGGGGCCGAAATCCAAAATATCTAAGGAGGGGGTGTTGGAAAAAAAGTAATCAATAGGGGAGTAGGAGTTATGTAAAAAGGGTTAAAAAAAAGTTTAATCCCTGTCCTCGGATGTAATGGCCTCCAGACATCTATTAGTTGCATGCGGTTGGGGGAAACTTTTTTTTTTTCGGTTGAGGGGGTGGTAAAACTACCCATGGGAAGCCCAGAAAAGGTATCCAAGGGGGGATTCAAAAGGGTATGTTTTAAAAATCCAAACCCCCTTAAGGGTGTTTCCCGAGTCATTTGCCAAGGGAAAAATAAATTTGGGGGCCCTATTTTGGGGCATAAAAAAGTTTTGAGTTAAAATGTTGGGCCCCGTAATTTTATTTTAAAAAAACAGGACCCTAAGGAAACCTGTCCCCCAAAAATGTCGGGATCGTGATGGGGGGGGACTTTTTAAAAAAAAAAAAATGGGCCCCCCCTTACCCCAGGAAAAGGAGCTGCTTTTATGGCACCCGGAAGGGGGAAATACTGTTTTCCCCTAGGACTTATGTGGGGCGAAAAAGGGGGCTTTGTAAAAAAACAACTGGGATCTTTGTTTTTGAAATGGAAGAGGGTTTTTAGTTTTTTTTTCGGGGGTATTTAAAAAACCCCTTAAATTAAGGGACGTGATAAGTATATTTGCCCAATTTGTTGGGCTAAGGTGTCAAAAGGGCTTGATCCCCCAATATCAGAGAGGGAAACATTGCACCACATGAGCCAAAAATTTTAAGATAAAAAATATAACAAAAAAACCCAAAATTCAGAAAACGGGGGCCTAAAGAAAAGGGTCAAATACCTAAGAAAAACAGGTTCATGGGCTGCTACGGGCCCTTTGAATCCCAAAGGGCCAAAAAATACACCCGGGGTTTCTCCCTTATGGAGGACAGGGGGCAAACACAATTTTCCCGGGGAAAAAAGATGTCAAAAAGGGCACTCTGGGAAAAAAAGTCCGCTAAGGGGAGCCTCCCGGGGATTCTAAAGACTTTAGGCGTGCGGGGAGAGTTCCCCCCCCCCGCCCCCAGAGGAAGGGGGAAAAAAAGGAAACCCGGGTGGGGGTCCCAGAGGGTACGATGGGAAACCCCGGGCGGGGCAAGCCCCACCAGCCAGAAGGGGGGACAAGCCCCCAAATTTAAGGAAGAGACAAAAGGGGGCCCCTCAGGCCCCAACCCAAACACAAATTTTTTACAGCTTTTCCCAAATGGAAGGGTCAGCACCCAATAGTTTTTTAACCCTTTAAAAAAAAATTTTCACAATTGAAGAGGGTTTAAAAAAAAATTTAAAAAATTGGAAAAAGGCCCCCCGTTTTTGAAAGGGGTGATCAGGTTTGTCCCAGTTTAAAATTTCACTTTCCCAATAAGCAGAGGGTCAAACCCGTCCATATCAGGGGGTCTTGAAGTCAGAAAAAGCATGCCCAAATTTTAGAAGGAGAGTAAAATTTAGGGGGAGGTTGTAGGTCCTATAGAATTTGGGGATCCCAAAGATGGGGTTCTTGCCCGGGGAGATTGGCTATCCGGGGTTCCCCGGGGTCGTCGGGACCTTTTAGGCTTTTGGGCCCATTTTCAGTTTTGAAAAATAATCCTCTGGTTTCCCAGGGTTGGGGTTGTCCGACGGGCCCGGGTCCACTGATGAAGCAGGGGGCCAGTGGGGGGAGGACATCCGGAAAATCCAGAGAGGGATGAAGACAGGGGAAATTTCCCCTAATAGCGGAAAAAACCAGCATACAGTCGGGAAGCCTTTACTTAAAGGGAAAAAGGGGAACCCCTCTATTTGTATGTTTTGGATTGAAAAGTTGATAGGAGGGTTTTTAGAGCTGCCCCATCCCAAAAGCGCGTCGGGGAGAGATCCTTTTTAGGCAGGAAAGGGGGACTTTTCGCATTATCTCCCCTTGATCGTAAAATGGTGGATTCTGCAGATAAAAGTCCCTGGGTTTTGAAGGGTTTGCTGGGGCCATGGGCCGCAACGCTCTATGGGTCTATCGAATTTTGATAAGAGTCCTGGGTTTAACCCCCGGTTATGGGTTTTTTAAAATTTTTTAAACGGGTTGTAGAAAAATTCTCCCTGCCCTTTCCGTTTCCCGGGGGCCCCAAGCCCGACGTTGTTTCGTCTATTAGGGTTTTTTCCAAAAAGTCTAGGTGGTTTGGCAAAAGGGGGAGATGGTGGAGGTTTGCTCCCACACCCGGAGCCTTTTGAGGGATATTTAGACTCGATGTTGTTTTGGCCTTTTTAAGTTGGTGAAACCCACCCGCTGGAGATTCGCCAATTTTTGTCTGGGACCGGGCGAAGATCCTGTTCCCCTGCCTGCCTATCCACGTGCCAAAGAGATGCATTTCCTGCTTAAAAGGGCAGAAAAAGGGGGAGAACGCCTTAAGCTCAGGGGGGGCCTCCCAATTTTAAACATGGCGTTTCTGGTGATATGTGACAAGAAACAGGGGTTGCTGTAGGCTCCGGGCCCCCTGGTGCAGAGGTTATTAGGGCCCGCACGCGTGTATCCTGTCGGGGGCTTCCTCCCCATTTTGAGGGGGAAATTTGGGGTCGAAGCCCCGGATGCAGCTTTTGTGTCCCCGGGGGACCAGGGGGGTCCTGAGAATTTGGGACGGGGTCCCCGCGGGGTCAGGAAGGAAGGGGGGTTTTTTAAAGGTTTAGGAGGGACCGGTGTAGAAGCCGGGTCCCGATTGGGGCCCCCCCAGGGGCCCCGCCAAACCCCCAAGCCAAGGTTGGGTCCCCGGGCCCCGGGGCCCACAAGGCATCCTTGTTGGGGCTGGGGGGAGTGGAAACATTTTCTTCCTTTAAAGTTCCGGGAAAAATGGAGGTTTTTGCCCTCCTTGTGGAGCTTATGTTTGGGGGGGGGGAGAAGTGTCCACATTCTGTTAATCCCCGACCTTTTGAGGTGAGCCTGAGGAGGGGTTTTTCGATCTGGTCCCGGGCCCGAGGAGCCACCCCTTGTGTTTTAGGTGGGGAGAAGGGTAGAGAAATCCCCTTTTCTGGGTTTACTGGGGGAGTGCGGGCCCTTAGGGCCAGGCAAACTTTGGATGGGGCCCCTTTTTATCCCTTTTTGGGCACAGGGCCTGTCCCCCCCCAATCTGGTGGGGGGTTTTCCCCCGGGTTTTGGTACCCGTCGGGACGTGGGTCGTTCCCACCGGGGCCCCGCCCCCAAATTTTTTGAGATGTTCAGTGGGGCAGATACCCCCCCCTGTGTCCCTTTTTCTGCCGGAAAGGAAAACCCTGAAAAAGGGTGGCGCCTTGCTGTTAGGCCCTGGGCCCGGGGCGGAGGGTTTTCCCCGGGGTTTTTAGGGAGCCCACAGGGGGCGTGGAGAGGAGGGGCCAAGGGGGGATGATGTTGAGCGTCTTTCCCAAACCCACTGACCCGGCGGGCTGGGGCGCCACTGGGGTTTTCCGTCCGGGGGAGGAAAAAGCGGCCTCCATGCCCCCCCCTGCCGATTTTACCACCGTGGCGTGTTCCGGGAGGGCGGGGGGGATGTCGTGCGATCCCCTTTATCCGGAGTTCTTTCAGCAGTTTCCCGTGGTTTTGAAGGGTTTTCCCATATTGAATTCCCACGCCCGGGGTTTGGGGTTTTTCCCCCTTTTTTCCGGGTAAACCGAGAGTTGTTTCAGAGGGACGGCGGCGAGCTTCCCGCCGCGGACAAAATGGTGCCGGCTTTCTCGGGTGCGGGGGGGGCTGTCGGTTTTGCATGTTTGGGAGGGGGCAAAAATTCTTAAATTTGGGGGTCCCGGGCGTTTTTAGGGGGGTATCCCCTGGCCGGGCTCTTTTAAAGGCAAACCCCCCCCCCCGTTTTTTTTTTTAAAAGGCCTGTTTCCAATCTTTGGGCGTATTACAGAGCCCCCCGGGCTTTTGTTACGGCAAAAAGGGTGCATTACTGTGGGGGCGGTAGAGCACTTTACAAGGGTTTTTCCCCGAACAGAAGTGTCGCTTTTGTAGTTTGAAAACGCTAAATTTTATGACCGACAGTAGAACAGGCTCATGATTCGGGGGCATTTCTAGGCTATTATAAAGGCATGGGAAATTTTGGGGTTTTTAAATAAAATTAAGTCGCACTATATGGGTTAATCCACACACCACTCTTTGACATTTAACAAAATAGAAAAGTTACACATAATCAATATCGTCCATCGATTACCCATGTGGTGGTGGTGGTGGTGGTGGGGGGGTTTTTTTTTTTCATAGTTCCCAATAAATTAGTAGAAAATGTATCAAATGTTGCATCTTTTCCAACATGGTGCAATAGGACACTACAACGTACCTTCTGAAAATGAAGGTGAGCCTGAGGGTGGGTTATATAAAAATACAAATAATCCCAGAGTTGGTCACTTGGTCACAGACAACAGCGGCGGGATTAAGAAACGGGAAAAATTTTACTTTATAAACTCGGCGAGGGTATTCCTACGTCTTTGGTGTCGCTGGAACCGTTTGCGCCCCTGGCAGGTATCCGGAGCAACCCAGCCGTGTTTACCCAAAAAGAGCGTGAGCGACACCCTAGAAACATATCCCCTCGCTATAATAATGTCGTCTTTCTCACTCCCACGTTGAAATTGCTTTCTGTTTCCACAGTATATTCTTTAGTACGGTCAATGGTTCTAGTAAAAAGCGCATCTTATCCTGCAAAATTAAAAAGTACTCTATGTTGTTATTGCGTTGGAAAAATAAAAAAATGTAATTGGTTTTTTTTGGGAGCAGCGGAGGAAATAACAGTCATTTTATTATGACCACCTGGTAGGAAGAGGTTAGAAGAGGACTGCGGTCGCTTGGTCCGCCATTTGTCAGGGACTGAATCCTTTTCTATAGATTTTCTTCCCTCCGCTATACGGGATGGAAAAATAAAAAAGTTCTGCCTTTTGGAAGGCGCAGAGGAAAAATTAAAGGGGTTAACCAAGATTGCACCCAATAGAGAACCATGTTGGCGGGGAAATACCAGATTGCGGCCCCTGCATGGGATGTGTCCTATTAGGGGAGCAGCCGAGCTTTGATTACTGACCCCGCTCCCTGGTCTGTGTAGCTCTTTTCCATGTTTCTGCCCCTTTTACCCCTCCCCCGCGCCGTCGTCTCCCTAGATGATGAGATCTGTAGTAGATCAGTTACGTCGAGACCGGAAAGACTGACCTCCGTCCTCTATGGAGACAAGGCGCCGGTTACCAAAAACGTGGGTCAGGTGGGGGGTCTGTGCAGCGAGGGTTACGTCCCCACGGTCTTGTAATATTCGCTTCAGTTTCATCCTTTTGTTTTCTTAGTTGTTTCAGTTGTTTGACGTTCCCCCTGCTCAGCGCACAAAATAAACTCATTCAGGAAGATGAGGGTGATAATCCTTTCCGCCTCTTCGCTAAGGAGATTATGGTGAGTAGCGGATCCAGAATTTATTTGATACATTGTTATTTATTTCTTAACTGTTTTAAGGCCTATATTCACTGGGCAGGTAATTCGGCGCGTATTTGCGCTCTAATACACGAGGAGTATGCTGCGTTCGAAATTACGGTAATCCATACGCTCTCATAGAACTATGGTATTAGGCCTCGGTCCCCCGCGGTGCAATTTACGATCGTTCTGTACGCGCGGGGGAGATTAGTCTGTTATTCGCGGAAAATACACGCGCGCGAGTAATGTCGCAACGGGGCCGGCGGTTGCGGCCACCACCCGCTCCCTCATCGCGCCGCATGTGAGGTTACGTTGTGGATCAGCGAAAAGCTCCCCGATAAGAAAAGGTAAAGATGTGATTACGGCACGCGCCGCAGTTACATTGTGGTGAAATAGCCTAAATCTAAGTCTTCCTGGATTTGTATCCGTTCTTCTTCCGTGTTCGGGGTGCGTTCACACGGCAGTGGTCAAATGACCGGGCTCGGTTTTATCCCGGCGGGTATTTGTCCGGTTTTTGCAGCGTCCCAACGGCACGCGGGGGGGCAGGTAGGGAGGCTTTGCTCCACGGTTGTGTGCCCTCCCCAGTCCCATTGAGGTGTTCATTATTTCCTGTCCAGGAAACCGGACGGAATGGGTGATGAACATGCTCAATGGCTTTTGTGGTGCGCCCCCGCGGGCGGATAAAAACCGTGCTAGTGGGGGACAGTGTGGACTGCTGACGGGTTTTCCTAAGTCCTCAATTGTGCTCTTTTCGCGGCCAGGTTTTTTCCAGGTGGTCTGCAAGTAACGGCTAATAATACCCGTGCCCCGTTAACCGTGCAGTGTGGGACTATGCCCTTACATGTTTAGTAGTATACGGCAGGTGTACGGGTTTAACTAACTTCTCTCGTGATATATACCGTCCACGCCGGACGACTGCAAGCGGCACTACTTACGCGGCTCTCGTCCTCCACTGCGGATTTTCTGTTTCCTGGGGAATCTTGATGCCTCAAGCAATCGATCTGCAGAGAGATGGATGTCCTTTAGACGTTGGTTTATATATACGAGTTACCTCCTTCATGCCGCATGCCGCCGGTCTTTTTGTTTGCGATCTGCGCCATGTGTTTCCTCCTACGCATTCCAAGAAGCCACTTGATTCTTTTTTTTTTTTTATTTTTCCCATCTTCTGTCGTAATGAGGGCCCCTTGTTTTTTTTTGCAAGATGTTATTTTTTGGGGGGAACCAATATAATGTACTATACGGATTGTACTAAAATTCTTGGTGGGTCGGAATGTGATTGTAAAAAAAAAAATAAATCAATTGTGCCATTTTGAGAAGGTTTTGTCGTGTTCACTGTTTTTTTTTTTTTTTTGTATTGTTTTTTTTATTAACTTTTTTGTTTTAAACGACACAAATTGATTCTGGGAATGGAAAAGGATAAATTAAAAAAAGAGTTTTCAAATTAGGGACATACACATGATGACCCAATAATTGCTTAGTGCAATATGCCTATAACATAGGCGCCAATGTCCAGCCACTAATAAACATGGCCGAGAGTAAATATTCAAAAACAACATATATCGTGATACAGAAAAGGTGCACTGTTGAGACCAACAAGACAGACCTGCTCGAACACAAGACTAGACGACAGAAGGAGGGAGGTGGGACGAGGGAGGGGAGTCGGAATGGGGGGGGCCAATTCGAATAGTAGGGGTAGGCCTCCTCTTTATGAACTTAATCGCATCCCAATTAAGAATTGCAAGGGCTCCATGTGGCTTCATGGACTGAAGGTTTGGCATGTGTTAGGGATCATAAGTGTTCCCTCGCGTTTGTCCAATTCGCAGATCCGTGTGTAAGGTCGTGTAGGGACGGGGGGTATTGCGTTGTTTCCAAAAGGCGGAAATCAGCCATTTTGGCCGCCCGTTGAGGATATGAGGAGATGCTTTAAGAGGCATGTTTTTTTGAAAAGACTGTCGCGGAATGTTCCAAGAGGGAAAAGACCGAAGAAGGGACTTGCCGGGGACCCCACCCGATCGAGAAAAAACTTCCCGATAGGACCCACTGACCTGCGCCCAAAATAGTGTGGGGCATTGACCGGGGCAAACGTTGAGTCCCAGAAAATTATGGGTATTTAAAGAACCTGGAATGGCCCCACACCGCAAGCAGGCACTGTGAAATAGCTGGGTTTAAATTTTTATGAAGTAGCTTGGGTGTGTGGTACCTAAAGCTCTGGATCTTGTATTGATTTCCTGTAAGTCCGCGGCAAGTCCGAGGAGGGGCCGGCCCTGTACCACTATATAGTCTGCCAAACATGTTAGGGAGCTTCAGTTCCCACGGAAACCTTCCTCCTGGAGTGTACGGATTGGTTACAATCTCTGAGGTCTGGTGGGGGGGGGTCATTCAGTTTGGTTTGTAATTACTAGATTGTGAGCCCTTTAGACGACTCTTGCCCAACTTGTAGAGGGCCTCTCAAATGGAGAGGTGTGGGTTTGGAGGAGAATGATGAACCTCCAGCGACGAGTTTGCATAAGGTGCATTTATTTGGAGATAAAGAAAATTGTTGCCTCTGGGCGGGAGGTCATATTTGCTGCAAAGTTCCACAAATGGGATGAGGTTACCATGGTGCGGAAGAGATGAGGAATGGGAGACTATGTCGGCAAATTCGGTACTAATTGTTTTGCTCGCCATGGGGCAACAAAAGGTGGGGTGTTTGAGGTGTTTGTCAGGTAGGAATGGGGGTGAAGAGAAAGGAGACCATTGGGAATGGCAAGGCGAGGGTTTATTTTGTATCGGCAGTGGGCCCTCTGTTAGCCCTAGTTAAAGGCCATTTGGCCCTTATGTAGGGGGCCCGGAGTACGTGACCTCCTAAGCATGCCACAAGATAATATCTGGGGATTGTAAACGGAAAGCATCCACTCAATTTCTCAATCTCCTTCCATTTAGTGTATTAAGTGGTAATGTGGACCATGCTGGGAATGAAACGCATCGGGAGCCCAATGTTGCTTATTTCAAAATCATTGGTGCAGCTAAAGCCTCCCCTTAGTCCTAATCGCCATCCTGGACTTCCCTTGCTACTCGATGACGTCATGTGCCCAGCCTAAATTTGATGATCGGCTCCTCGCTTGCAGTGGATTTCTGGATTTTACGGAGATTGGCTACAGGGACGGGTTTTGAGGGTTTCGGAAAAAAAGCGTAACATAGTTTGGGCAAAATAGTTCATTTTAACCCAGAGGCGAATTCGACCAGAAGGGATGATATGCTCCATGGAGTGCCATTTAGATAGGAAGGTGCGTATTTAAGGAAAAGGGAGGGGTATTAGCGCCATAGAGTGATTTGTAGCTGGCGGTCAGGTGGACACCACAAGTACTTTAGGGGGAGGTCATCTGCCAACTTATTTGAAAGCGGATGAAGTTCGGTCTGGGACTCCGGCTGTGGGGATATTTAGAGGGAGGGCCTCTGTTTTGGACATGTTGACTTTAATACGCCCGGGGAGAGAGCCGTCCGAAGTCTCCCAGAAGAGTGTGCAAGCTTTAGAGAGGGATTGGGGTCGGTAGGTTGGTGGTCAAAAGTCAGCAGAACATGTGCTGCGAAGAAGAGGGAGAACTTAAACTCCCTATCCTTAAACTCATGAATACATTGAGGACGAAGGGTCCACGCCTAACCTTTTGGCCTGCGAGGGGTATCACATACACAGTAGGAATAGCTAGGAGAGAGAGGGGGGCAGCCCTGGCGCGTTTTGCCATTGTAGTCCTTCAAAAGGGGGGGGAGCCGGGTACTCAGGAGCAATTTTACAGCAGAGGCCGAGGGAGAAGAGGTAATAGCAACCTAAGTTGCCTGTAGGGGGAAGTTTCCCATCGGTTGAAGCCGATAAAAAAAAAATAAACATAAAAAAAGACTTAGTGGTTGAAAAACAGGAAAGGCCTAAATGAGGCGATCGTAGGCCTTCGATGGGTCAAGGCTGTGGAGGGAGGGCCTCCTTGTTTTGCTAGTTGGCAACTTCTTTAATGTAATGGCCACGCCCATAGTTGTTGTCTCCGCCTTGTCGGCACGGGACGAAACCCCACCATGAATCATTATGGATAACCGTGGGTCCAAAAGGTTCGTCGGTTTAAGCCAGGGTTCCTTCTAAAAGATTTTGAACGTCTGAAATTTAAGAATGGGCGTTGGGGGTCTGTGCGTGCTCATCTCGGAAGGGTGGTCCTTCCCTGGGCTTGGGATATGAGAGTGGGATTGGAGTGGGACACATCTCCCGGGGATGGGGGAGCCGTTTTAGGAATGATGTTATACAGAGGGAGCAGGCAAGGGGGTAGCTCGGCGACCCAAATGACCTTGTAATAGGAGTACGGGAACCCGTCCTGGGCCTTGGGGGCCATTGGCCGTATTTTTTTTTTGGATTGTCCTTTACCTAATCACTTCAAGTAGTCACACTCCATTGCCAATAGGGGAACTTTTTTAAGCGTTCCTCGGGGGCCCTCCCTGGGTAGCTTAGGGAAGGTGCAGGGAAGGCTAGTTAAGCACCTATCCTAGATTGGAACGGTTCTGCCTACGAGATTTGGGGGTCTCCGGACAGTGAGTACATGCTGGAAAAAATTATTTGCGGGATTAAAGGGAGGAATACCATAGTTTTGGGGCTCGTAGGTCAAGGAAGTCCGTGCGGGACTCTTCAGGGCTTGTGGAGCAGTAGAGGATCACGTTCATCGCGCAGCTGCGCTGGCAGGAGGGGAGGGGGGGCTTTATTGCCATATTCTTAGATCCTTTGCTAGACATAGAGGAGCATCTAGCTCTATACTTTCCGCAAGGCTAGGTCTTTAAGGTGGATATGGGTCTAGACCATGGAGCGCAGTGTACGCAACATTTGGTCTGGGGGAAATACATTTGCTTGTCATGTTATGGTCTGTAGGCGGAAAGATGGTATAGGGGTTCTGGCTTGTTCCTTCGCTTATCTTTATTTACCGAGCCCAATTGGAGATGCAAGGTCCCACTGAGGACCGCCTTGGGCCTGCCATGCGATGGGGAGGAATGAGCCTTCCAATCCATTGCTTCAGTTTACGTGAAATAAAGGTCTGTGGTGGGCGCTGCGGATCTCCCTCTCTTCGGAGCCATTCTTTTAAGCCAGTAGATTCGTTCAAAACGCCAGTGGCAGGAGGCGCACCGCGCGTGGGGGGGGCGAGGTACCCCGGCTTTTAGGTATGAGGGAGGGACAGGCGCCCTTAGGTCGGACACGTTTTGGGGCCTATTTGCGGCATCTGACATCATGCGCAAGACTGGGGACGTGTGCCCATTAGAAGGAGTCAAGTCGGGGGAAATGAGTGGTATTGATGTGGGGGGGGGGTTGTTTAAAGGTATAAAAAAGATCGGTGTTCCGTTCGGTATGGTTAATCCTACAAGGGTCATAGAGACCATGTTTTCTTTTTAGTTTACGCAATTCCAGTGGATGTCTTTGCCGCCGCAAGGTTTTGGAAGGGGGTTTACCCTGAAGGAGAATGTCCTATCTGTCGTCGGAGGAGAACACCAAATTTAAAATCCCCACCCAGGATGAGGGCCCACCGGGGGGGGAGGGTCTGGATCACAATCTGTTTCCAAGGACAACTTCTGAAAGATATAGAGGGTTTGTGATGATGTTCAGGAGCTTAGACGGTGCACCAGTGTCAACGGGTGGTCACCATACTGAGATCCCTGGAGGGATAACAAAGCGGCACAGTGGGGTTTCTTTAGTTCCGAGGCTGGCCACATGGAAGGGGCAATGATGCCGGATTGTGTGTTATCGCCCTCGCGGCCTTTCTTACGACAGCTGGTGGCGGATAGGCCACAGGGAAGGCTTGCCCTTGGCAAAATTGAAGGAGCCACGCGGAATCTAGGTCGGGGGTCTCTTGAACAGTGAGCGAATGTCCGCATTTAGGTGAGCTTAGTTCGGCAGCATGAGACGGCGCTTCACACTCAGAGTTTAGACCTTTCATGTTATTGAGTAACCGACAGGGTAACAGTGGTGGGTTAAGTGGTTGAGGGAAAGGGCACCACATCCAAGGTAACGACAAATAACCAAGACAAGGGGGGAACACTTATTATACATGTTGCACAGAGATCAGCTAGGTGGATCAAATATTTAAGTTGAAAAAGTAACCCAGGAAAAGGGTCAATATACGGACCAGATCCTGGGTAGGGGAGAGAGTTGAGGAGGCAAAAGAGTAAGGGTAGGGGTCCAACAGCGCGGCTCCATTAAGGGAGGTTATGGGAAAAGCAGCTTAAGGACACTAAGGCCCCCCTCCGACCTCCTGTCATCGAATTAAGAACAAGGCGCTCACTCCCGGAAGAAAGGGGGTCGCAATCAGGCACACAAAAAGCTCTTCTAGGATTAAGGAAAGCTTAGTGAGAGGAAGCTACCTGCAAAAATAAGTGCAGTTCAGGGCTAAACCCGGAGGGTCTGCTATTTTAGGTTAGCTAGTTAGAACAGGTGAATGAGGGGAACTAAGGAACTCAAAAAGAAAAGAAGCACCAAGTAGATTTCAAGTACGCGGTGAGCAGGTTACAGCAGCATCCCGACCGCCCCGTACCAGAGGTAACCGGATTTCAAATTATTGGAGAGAACACTCGACGGCGAACAGAAGAACCAGCTAAAGGGAAAAGAAAAAAAAAAAAAAAAAAGCATTAGTAGTGAAAGTGCTCACCAAAGTCCTGGAAGACTGTGCTTACGGTGTAGGGAGGTGTGGAAGTCGGCGTCCGGCCGGGGTCCCCCGGTGGGCGACTGTCCCTTCGAGGAGGGTGGGCCAGGGTCGGCCAGCAGAGGGGGAGTGGAGAGAGGCGTCCAAGTCCCAATACAAGGAGTGCGGAATGGGGATTTGAGATGAGCGTCACCAAAATGGTCTTGCATGTCCTCAGGGTTTTTTTTAGGATGACCACACAGGCCATCCCTTTTAGGGCTGAAAGGGCGAAGGGAAAGTTCCATCTTTACGGTATTTCTGGCGGTCCCTTAGCCTCAGAGAGTAGCGGTTCTGGAAGGCGCCGTTTCTTGCAGCGTAACCACGATATTCTTGGAGCTGCTGAATCTGCTCCCCCACCTTCGTAGTCCACGGACCCACTGGCCCGAGCTTTCACTGATGTTTCCTTGTTGGCGAAGTCATGCTACGCTGCAAATAACATCCTTGGGAGGGGCGAGGATCCCTTGGGGAGGGAGGGGCCTCTGGGGGCTATGTCCAGCTTTATGATTTTTTTGATGGGTGGAGAAGGAGGCGTCGCCCTAAAACATTGTTTAAAGATGGACGTCAGAACTGATGGAATGTTGTCATCGGCTACCGTTTTTCAGGCCAGCCCAGACTCGGATGTTATTCCTGCGCCAACTATTGTCAGGTTCCTCATCATGATGGCCAAGTCACGCACTACTGAGGCGTTGGGCGACGGATTGTAGGGGTGAAGATCGGGACAGGTTTTTGCAGGTTTCAGGTATGGCGGCTCGTCAAGAGAGTCAGCCCTTTCTGTAAGATGTGTAATATTCTTGACGCAGATGAAGGATTCTTGTCTGCAGGCTTCCTTCACCTCAGAATTCAGGGTTTGGAAATCTGCTTTCCAGATGTTTGGCAGTAGTTGATGATAATCGGACAACTGCTGGGGTTTGGGTGGGAGGGCGGGAGGGCCTTCCGTTCCGTAATACGCTAGATCCTTTTTTTTTTTAATCTGCATTTAATGTGCCATTTTCTGCGACCCCTCCCTCTTTTTGTTTTTTGTTATCTAGGGACCTAAGTGTAATTTCTTATTGGAATCGGGTGAGAAATGCATAGGTGACACTTTGATCAGATTGATTTTTTGTGTGGATGCAAAATGATTTAAAAAAATGCAATTTTTTTTTTATCTTATTCACCGTATCGGGGTGAATAATTTTAAATTTGAATAGACCGGACTTTTATAAAAATGGTAATACCAATTGGGTGTAACTTTTTTTATTTTTTTTATTATTTTATTTGTAAAATGGCAATCAAATGGCGAGTTTTGAACTTTTTTTAATAATTAAATGTATTTCAATTTTTTTTTCCCCACTTATAATAGTCTTAGGATGCTTACCAACTAGAACACCATTGCTGTTACACTGTTATACAATAGTAATATATTGCAGGACAGTGTACAATAATGTCAGAGTGT
Source organism: Phyllomedusa bahiana (assembly GCA_025379985.1). Classification (NCBI taxonomy): domain Eukaryota; kingdom Metazoa; phylum Chordata; class Amphibia; order Anura; family Hylidae; genus Phyllomedusa; species Phyllomedusa bahiana. The sequence goes on along the minus strand of JAODAL010007949.1, from coordinate 40,461 downwards.
AATAGGAGCAGTAAGAGGGCAGGTGTTTAGGCTTTCATTAGCTGCTGTAACAACAGTTGGGCTCCCCCGAAATCTTGTTGGGAGAAGGATGGGTAGGACCGCAGCCGTGTGAACGGGGCTTTGTCAGTTTTAAGCCTCAGGGCGATACAGAAGAGTTGGGGGTCGGTTGCTGGGAGCCCTGGTCCTGGGATACAGTCATGCATTTAGTCAGGATCTCTTGTACTTTCAGGGGTTCCTTCTGTCTCTGGGGGAGTCGCTGCCCAGGACGTTGGTGCGGCGCGGACCTTCTGCTCATACGATGGACAATGAAGAGTCTGTCCCTAAGAAGGAAACCTACACCCCGGAGTCCCTGGCCTGCCTCTCCTACCTCCTGTTTGTCCACCATATTGGGATGGACAGCTTCCCCTTCGTATTTGGGTAAGAAGATGCACAAGTTTTTATATTCAACAGAAAAGTCTACAAGATGAAGGGGGAGGGGGATGACAAAAATAATCCACTTTGCTCCACCAGAGACTGCGCGACCTATCACACAATGATGGCGTGTCCTAGCGATTTTCCATCAAAGTGTATGGGAACAACACTCCTTGAAGGCTTCATATGGTTCCTGCATGGAGTTTAGTAGCGTGGGGGTTTTTTTTTGGTTTTTTTATTCATTTTTCCATCACATGATTTGCAGCGTAAAAAAACCTGCAAAATAAATGAAACGCCGTTACTGGCTTGAAACGCGTCGCGTTCTTTCCCTGTTGTTTTAATAAATCACTTTGTGATTTCCACGTCACCTTGATGTGGCGATCATTTTACTAATCCCGTGGATATGAGCGCTGAGGCCAAATGACTTTTTCTACAGTGTTCCTGCAAAAAAAACGAAATACTTGCCTTCTTTGCAGAAATAGTGGAGGTCTATGGGGATTAAAACCCTCCACTTTAGTTTATATATTGAAAAAAAACCCCACAAAATTAAAAAAAAAAAAAAGAAGTAACAAGCATTTTTTGAAACGACGGCCACTGACCCCCAAAAAACTTGCTTCAAACAACAAACGTGCCTTTTTAATTTGCTTTTTTTTTTTGCAAACTGCAGCGTGTGAAGCAGCCTGTACATGTGTCTATGTGCTTTTGTTTGTAGGATTTCATTATTTTTGGATATATGGGCACTTTTCGCACCTGATCTGTGTCTGTTTTAGACTTCAATGCTCTTTTCTGGGCACTTTGTGATATTCCTAATTTCTAGAAGTAAAAAAAAAAAAAACCTAAAGCTGCCAGCCGCTCCCTAGGGTATTGAGTTAGCAGTATTCGGTCAATGCCAGTAAGTTGTACTGCTCACCTATTTGCATCATGTTCTAGGTAGGAGGCACAGCGCTCCGTCTCGCCAAATCCCATGAATGCTGCTCTGTATTCCGGAGTGGAGTATAGGGTGCAAGATGCTTGTGTCGTGGTCTGACTTGTCTATATTCAGACCTAAAATACGAGTGTTAAAAGCGCTACAGACTGATGATAGATGAAAATAACTTTTCTTTGGAACTACGCGTTTTGTGACCATCATCTTTTTTTTTTTTTTTAAGGGTTTTTTCATGCTTGGTTTGTCCTGCTGCAGCTTTCAGTGCGCTCAAAAGAGGGTGTGTAATGACTTGGTTGAACAGCATGTCATGTGACCCAGTAGGCTTGACATCACCATGCCTTTCCCCACAGTGTGCTCACTGTAGTCAAACAAAGGTCTGTTTATGTAAAGAGCTGTGAGTAGCTACAATGTAGCTGTGAGTGGTTAGCACTTCTGCCTTTCAGTATAGGGGTCCTGGGTTCAAATCCTTGTAGGAGCCAAATGTGGATTTTTTTCCCCTCAACATACAAACCTGTTTGAGGTTTCTTTTTTTTTTTCTTTATTTGCACTGTTTTATTAAGGAGTACAGAGGACAGGAGTACAGTGACAGAACCTGGGGTTGAACACTCACTCAGCAGTGAGTGTGTGTGATTACTAAGGAGTACAAAGGACAGGAGTAGAATGACAGCACCTGGGGTTTAACACTCGCTCAGCAGTCAGTGTGTGTGATTACTAAGGAGGACAGGAGAGAATGACGACTGGGTTTACACTCACCTCAGGTCAGTGTGTGTGATTACTAATAGTACAGAGTGGGAGTAGAATGACGCACCTGGGTTTATAACACGCAGCGTCAGTGTGGTGATTCTAGAGGTACAGGAGATGGGAGTAGATGACAGCACCTGGGGTTTAACACTCGCTCAGCAGTCAGTGTGTGTGATTACTAAGGAGTACAGAGGATGGGAGTAGAATGACAGCACCTGGGGTTAACACACCTCAGCAGTCAGTGTATGTGATTACTAAGGAGTACAGAGGACAGGAGTAGAATGACAGCACCTGGGGTTGAACACTCGCTCAGCAGTCAGTGTATGATTACTAAGGAGTACAGAGGACAGGAGTAGAATGACAGCACCTGGGGTGGTACACTCGCGCAGCAGTGAGTGTGATAACTAGACTCGGAAGAGACTGACAGTAGCTCCCTGCGAGGAGAGGTGAGGTCTGAGCATGTGCGGCCAGGACTGAGGAGCTTTCGTCTCTGGTCGTATCCCCTGGAGATGAGCTTTTCACTATGGATCACTAAGGGAGCAGCTAAAACAAGGATGGTGCAGAATTCTTTTTAATGATGATGAATGGTTAAAATGTTTATTTAATTTGCAAGATCCCCACATCAATTTTACCTTGTGGTAAGACCCTCTTAACACTCACTTTTAGGTCTGGATATAGCCAAATTGGACCGTTAGATTTTACTCTCGGCACAAGCATATGCTACTTTCTATATCAGCACTTGTATGTGCAGTATATGTTTTAGCGTTTGTATTTTTATGTGGTTCAATAAAAACTTATAATATATTAAATTATCTAGATTATATTATTTTTCTGATCTGCGCTGTTTTGTATCTGTTCGTTGTTGTGGTTTTCTACCACATATTCCTGTATTTTTTCGAGCCCACACTTCATGTTGTAGATGGACGCGTTACTGCTGATACGTGCGCCCAATGTCTCTGATATTAAGTCATTGATAAAGTGGCAGTAAAAAAAATAACAACTTCAGTGCGATTTCTGTTTTCTTAGCCCTTCGTTTCTGGTGAAGTCTAACATGGAACATGTGGATGTGCTGTTAAAAAGGTGAGAACTCGGCAGTATCCGGGTACGTTCACACGTAGTAGAAAAGTCCAGCACTTCCATAAAACTAATTTTTATTTGTAATCTTTTAAAATGCAAGTATAAAGACCAAGTTGAGCCTGAAGAGTTTGCTGACGCTTTTCGGACACAAGTGTCCTTGTTCACAGCACGATGCATAAATGTTAAGATAGTATTTAAAAAAACACGTGGGACCAATAATTTAACAATACATCACAAATATAAGCTGGAGCAGAGGTACACAGCTGAAAATACATGGAGCAGAAGAAGCATAAAATATGTGTGAAAGGAAAAAAATATTGAAAAATCCCTCAAAATTAAAGGGTTTTTGCCATGACCTCATTTCATACCTCCTGCATCCAGCTCTGTGTGCTCAGAAGGGGGCGTGTGTGATTTGTTTGAATTGCCTATCATGTGACCCAGCAGGATGACATCACCAGGCCTTTCCTCTCTGTAGTCAAAGAAAGATCTGTTTATGTATAGAATTGTAAATAGCTACAATGTAGCTCAGAGGTAACATTTTTGCTTTACAGCACAAGGGTCCTTGGTTCAAATCCCTGCTGGAACGAAACCTGTGGCTTTTATTTATCAATTCACAGACCTGATTAAGGTTTCTTTTTTATTTTAATTGCACTGTTTGACTAATTACTAAGGAGTAGAGAGGACGGGAGTAGAATGATAGCACCTGGGGTTGAACCCTCGCTCAGCAGTGAGTGTGTGTGATGATGACTAGAAGACCCAGTAGTACAGAGGGGGACGGGGAGTAGAATGACAGCACCTGGGGTTGAACACTCGCTCAGCAGTGAGTGTGTGTGATTACTAAGGAGTACAGAGGACGGGAGTAGAATGACAGCACCTGGGGTTGAACACTCGCTCAGCAGTGAGTGTGTGTGATTACTAAGGAGTACAGAGGACGGGAGTAGAATGACAGCACCTGGGGTTTGAACACTCAGTAGCTGCCTGAGAGGAGAGGTGATATCTGAGCATGTACGACCAGGACTGAGGAGCTCTCAGCCCTGGTCGTATCCCCTGGAGACGAGCTGTAAACAATGAATCACTAAAGAAGCCGCTAAGACAAAAACAGTGCAGAATTTTTTATAATGATAAATGTTTATTATTCAATTTACAAACTTCCCACGTCAATTTTACTTCGTGGCAAAACCCCTTTAAACAAAACTAACAAACATTTAACAAACAACAAATACTTTTTTTTTTTTTTTTTTTTTTTAAATTTCTGGGTTTTTTTATATTTATAGATTTTTTTTTTATTTACCTTTCACACACATTTCCTGTTTTTGTGTATGAAAAGAAAAAAAAATAATCGAAAAAAAAAACCCCCAAAGTAATGCTATGTTTGTGTATGTGTATATATACATATCTCAAGAAATATCAAACAATTTTAAATTTTTTCATCTTTTTTGTTCTATTTGTAGATATTTTTTAATTTCATTATATATTTTTTTTTTTTACCTTTCACACGCACATTCCATTTTATGTTTTATTCTTTTTACTTTCCGCCCTGTATTTTCAGTTGTGAACTACTCCATGTTTTCCATGTATCATATATTTGTGACGTATTGCTAAGTCGTTGGTCCCATATGGTTTTAAATACTCTCTTTTAGCATTTATCTATTATGCTGTGAACAAGGACGCTTGTGTCCGAAAAGCGTCAGTGTACTCTTTATGCTCAATTTGGACTCCAGAGTTTTATGTGAATGGATTACAAATGTTTTATGGCAGTGCTGGACGTAGGTAGACTGCAATCGCTGGTGAGCTCCATTATTTACTGTACGTTCACACACTGCACAATTCTATCTGTGTTCATGGAAAGAATAATCCACAAAGAAGTAAATGGGAGCAAGGATGGGAGACCTGAACCAGTCTCCTCCACAGGCAGCAGAACTTGTCAGTCTGTGCAGATTTTTCCCATTGATTTCTATAAGAAATGAAAAATCTGCAATTGGAAAATAAAAATTTAAAAGCAAGGAAGGAAGCATCCTCCCTTTCCCGGTCTTCTGCAGCTTCCAGGAGCTTATTTACAGACCGTGCTGCTCTAGGCACTGGCTGAATACAAGGGAGGTGCAGCCCATGTCATTGCCACAAGAGGTGGTGATGGTGGGTTCTTCACTGCAACAGCAGTGACACTATGGAGCTCTGGGGCCACAAGAGATTGTGATGGTGGATTGCTCACTATAGGAGCAGTGACACTCACCTCTGCCTGCCGCCTCCACCTGAAAAACATCTCTCGCATCCGCTCGTTCCTCGGCTATGACACCACAAAAATGCTGGTCCATGCCCTTGTCATCTCCCGCCTAGACTACTGCAACATCCTTCTCAGTGGCCTCCCAGCTAGCACCCTCGCTCCCCTCCAATCCATCCTTAACTCTGCTGCCCGTCTTATCCACCTCTCTCCTCGCTACTCCTCTGCCTCTCCCCTCTGCCAATCCCTTCACTGGCTTCCCATTGCCCAGCGAATTCATTTCAAGCTACTAACCATGACCTACAAGGTTCTCCATGACCTCTCCCCTCAAATACATCTCTGCCCTAATTTCCAAATATCTCCCCCCAAGCACTCTCCGCTCCTCACAGGAGTTCTCCTCTGCTTACTCCCCTTATCAGCTCCTCACACAACCTGCCCTCCAAGACTTCTCTCGTGCTTCACCCACACTCACTGCCCCAACAATCAGACTCCTCCTCCACATTCACAGCTTCAAAGTACCTGAAAACCCATTTCTTCAGGCTTCCCTATAACCTTCAAAACATGGTCACTACCTTCCTCCACAGACTGTCTGCCCCTCACCTCTGTCTCTTTCCCCTCTTGTAGATTGTAAGCCCATCGCGGGGTAGGGTCCTCTCTGCCCTCTGTCATGCCAATTGTCATTATCCCTTATCACTATACTCGTTTGGATTTATGTAATGTATGTAACCCCCTCGAATGTACAGCGCCTGTAAATCATGGCGTTTTAAATAAACAAATAATAATAATGGAGCATGGGGCCACAAGAGGGGGTGATGGTGGATTCTTCACTGTAAGAGCAGTGACACTACGGAGCTCGGTGCCACAGGAAGTTGTGATGGTGGATTCTTTAATGTAAGAGCAGTGACACTATGGAGCATGGGGCCACAAGAGGTAAAGGGTCGAAGGGTGGATGGTGTTCTTTACTGTAAGAGCAGTGACACTAGGAGTGGTAGCCACAAGAGCTGGTGATGGTGGATTCTTTACTGCAAGAGCAGTGACACTATGGAGTCCGTAGCAACAAGAGGTGGTGATGGTGGATTCTTTACTGTCAGAGCGGTGACACTATGGAGTGCGTAGCCACAAGAGGTGGTGATGGTGGATTCTTTACTGTAAGAGCAGTGACACTATGGAGTCGTAGCAACAAGAGGTTGGTGATGGTGGATTCTTTACTGTCAAGAGCAGTGACACTTGGAGTCGCGTAGCCAAAGAGGTGGTGATGGTGGATTCTTTACTGCAAGAGCAGTGACACTATGGAGTCCGTAGCAACAAGAGGTGGTGATGGTGGATTCTTTACTGCAAGAGCAGTGACACTATGGAGTCCGTAGCAACAAGAGGTGGTGATGGTGGATTCTTTACTGTAAGAGCAGTGACACTATGGAACCATTGTTGTGTAATATATTATTACGGGTTTTGGGGACTGGATCTTGGAGATCCTGGGTCGTCTTCTGATCTTCTGTGCTATGTATGTAACCAAAACAGGGCCACATGTGGCAGCCAAGGGGCGCTCAGTTTTTAGTCAACGGTGCAGGTTTATAGTCAAAATCATGCAGGCATTGGCCTCCGTGTAGCCCCTAAATGATAAAAAGGTTTTTGTTTTGTCTGTTTTTTTTTGTTTTATAGCTGCCCTTCTATTCAGCAGCTACTGGGACATCAGGTCAGATGGGGGGGGGGGGGGGGTGTTCAGCCTAGTAGTGGCTACCATTGGTTACAACCCAAGCCCCCCAGCTGGGGCCGGCTGGTTTTGCTGGATGCTGTACTCTGTGCATCTGCATGAGGGTTCTGTATTGAAAAGCTCTGGAAGTTTCTAATAAACTGTCCTCATTAGAAGGTCCCCTTGGCAATAAGCCGATCACAAACGGTCCTCTTAGTGGCGCCCCCTGCGTTTTAAGGGACACGACCATCAAAAAACTTCACATATTGACAAGCAACCAATTGTTTTTTTTGGTTTTTTTTTATTTGGTGGTTGAGTCTATCCTTGTTGCTCCTATCATTGCCTGCTTAGTCTAGTCGAATCTTATCTAGTCGAATCCTTTCAAGTATTGTTCTTATCATTGCCTTGTCAGTCATGTCTAATATCTATTATAATTATAATCATTATGTCATTACCTACTATTTACAATGAGGCTACACACAGATCATCTTTTTTCCTCACGCCATCAGTAAAGTGAGATTAGTTGGCTCTGTTGAATTTATTCTTTCATGTATTGCTCTGATCATTGCCCTTTCAGTCCAGTCTAATCTTATCTTTCCCTGTCCAGAGAGCAATTATTATGGCATTCTCACTACAATAGGCTGAACTGGATGGACGTCGATCTTTTTTCAACCTTACACACGATGTAACTACCTGCTATTTGTAATGAGGCTACACGCAGATCAGCTTTTTCTCTTACAGCAGCAGTAAAGTGAGATTAGTTGGCTGTGTTGATTCTATCCTTTCATATATTGCTCTTATCATTGCCCATCGGTCTAGTCTAATGGCATCTATCCCTGAGCAATGATTCTGGCATTACCTACTATTTGTAATGGGACTCCATGGAAGTAAGCTGCAGTGAAGTGAGACCAGAAGTTTTATCTCTTCAGTTATCACAGCTAGAGAAGGACAAGATTTTATATGTAACTTTAATTGCATAAGACTGACATTATAAAAATAATTTCTGCCAAATTCTTAAAAAAAGAAAAATATGGGTTTTAACAAATATGGGTTTTAACAACAATACTCCTTCCTGATTAAAGTGACCCTTTTCGCCTAAATTTTCTTCCCTTTCAGAACTGAAGAGTCAATGGTGTCCAAAGGGCTGGTAAGTTTATTCAAAAACCTGGAAAAAAAAAAACAAAAACGTTTCCATCTCCATAAATCGCACAGAAGCTGAAATCTGTTTCTTGTTCTCAGGATTTGCTGGAACACAGTTTACTAAGAGTAGATGATGGGAGTCTTCCTGAGGACGTATTAGATGTCGCTGCAGTCAACCAAGTGCTGCAGGTGAGTGGATTCTTTCTGTGGGAGATGCCAACTGTGCAGGGGGAGCTGAGGCCATAGCTGCTTGTATAGGGTTAATCTGAGTCTCTCACTACAGGCACCGCACACAGGCATACTTATTACACTACTGCTAATGTAATAACTCCCAGCATAGAAATAGCAGCACAGAGCTCCCCAGTGTACACATGGTACAGACTTAGTCGGTGATTGGACACTTTTTGAAGTTGTTGTGATGGAAGCAGGAAAAATGCAGAAGTGTAAGGATCCGAGCGACAAATAGGGGTGTATAGACAACTGGGCCAGAGCATCTCCAGGACGGTCGGTCCTCTGAGGTGTTCCTGGTGTGTAGACAACTGGGTCCGAGCATCTCCAGGACGGCCGGTCCTCTGAGGTGTTCCTGGTGTGTAGACAACTGGGTCCGAGCATCTCCAGGACATTCGGTCCTCTGAGGTGTTCCTGGTGTGTAGACAACTGGGTCAGAGCATCTCCAGGACGGCCGGTCCTTTGAGGTGTTCTTGGTGTGTAGTAAACAACTGGGCCAAAGCATCTCCGGACGGTTGGTCCTCTGTAGTATCCTGGTGTGTGAGACGTCATGGGTCGACCTCTCCAGGAAATGGTCCTCTGAGAGTGTTCCTGGCTGTGATAGAAACTGGTCGAGCACTCCAGGACAATCGGTCTCTGAGGTGTTCAGGTGTGGGTAGACATACTGGGTCTGAGCATCTCCGGACAATCGGTCCTCTGAGGTTATCCTGGTGTGTAGCAACTGGGTTCCGTAGCATCATAAGGACGCCGTCTTTGAGGTTGTTCTTGTTATCCTAGCGTGTAGAAACAGGTCCCGAGATCTCCAGGACTTGGGCTCTGAGGTTTGTTCATGGTGTGTAGACAACTGGATTGAGCAATCTCCAGGACAAATCGTGCTCATGAGGGTTTTTCTTGTTGTGTAGCAACTGGCCAGAGGCATCTCCAGGACAATCGGTCCTCTCGAGGTGTTCCGTGTGTTGTAGCATAATGGGTCCGAGCATCTCCAGGACGGCCGGTCCTCTTGGTGTTCCTGTGTAGACCACTGGGTCTGAGCCCTCCTCAGCACAACGTCCTCTGAGGTGTTCCTGGTGTGTAGACAACGGGTTGAGGGCATTCTCCAGATAACCTGGTCCTCTGAGTGTTCCTGGTGTGTTGACAACTGGGTTTCTGACATCTCCAGGACAAAGGGCTGATCTTGAGGTGTTCCCTGGTGTGTATGACTAACTGGCCAGAGCATGGGAGGACGGCCAGTCCTCCTGAGTATTCCTGGATTAGACAACTGACGTCTGAGATCTCCACAGGACAAACGTCCTGAGAGTGTTTACCAATTGTGTGTGACAATGGGCTGAGCATCTCCAGGACGGAATCGTCCTCTGAGGTGTTCCTGGTGTGTAGACAACTGGGTCAGAGCATCCCAGGACAATCGGTCCTCTGAGGTGTTCCTGGTGTGTGACAACACTGGGCCGAAGCACTCTCCCCAGGACAACGGTCCTCTGAGGTGTTCCTGGTGTGTAGACAACTGGGTCCAGAGCATCTCCAGGACGGCCGGTCCTCTGAGGTGTTCCTGGTGTGTAGTGGTTAGTATCTGCCAAGAGTGCTCCAAGAAAGGACGACCGGAGACTGGGTCATGGACACCTTAATATCTGTGTGTGGAGGAGCCGTCTGGTCCGAACCCACAGGAGAGCTACATTACTAAAACGGTCACTGCTGGCTGTGATAGAAGGGCGTCAGCACAGCCGGGGTCACAGCTTGGTGTGTACAGGGCTGTGGGGTGCAGGACATGGTATCCAGTGGTTGTATTGCTCTGGCTGATCGGGGCACGTTCAATAAGCAGTTGATCCAGCGTTGTATATCGGCTGCGCTTGTTTGTACATTATATAATCATAGCCCTGTATTGTACATTATATAATCATAGCCCTGTATATTGTACATTATATAATCATAGCCCTGTATACAGGCCGTCCCGGGGTTACGAACGGATTGGAGCTGTAGGTTTGTTCTTAAGTTGAATTTGTATGTTAGTCGGAACAGGCATATTTATTAAATGCAACTCCAGCACAAAAGTTTTTTTTTTTAGTTTTGGACAGTGCAGGTAGGGGTTTTTACATTTGTTTTGCTGTATGTGCCCTTGTTAAAGGAGTTGTCTCACTACAGGCTTTCAGCCTATCTCAGTGTGTCTGGCAGCATAGTATTTTTGAATTCAGGGGCGTGCTTCTTGTCTGCCTCTTCTCCTCCCTCTTCCCCCCTCCCCTCAGCACACAGAAAGCTCTCCTCCTCTGACTGCAGTAACTTCTATACAGCAGGGGGAGGGCGAGGGGGTTTGCTGCCAGAGTTAACCCTGTGTGTGCCTGCCTAGATCTGCTGCTCACTGCTGGATCAGCTGCACTGTGCAGCTGCCGTTGTCGAGCTCTTGCTGCTCCTCTCCACAGAGACAGGAGAGGGCTGATCTATGAGTGGCTATGGAGCCAGAGGTCTGTGAAGCTGTGTATGCTAATAGCAGAGCAGGGGGGGATGTAAGTGTTCCTATACCCCCTGCTTAGCATACAAATCTCCACCATGGACATCTCAAGCAACAACAAACAAACCCTGTTCGGTGCTGTCCTCCCATCAGAACAGACACAGGGCAGCTGTGAAGTGTGTTACTATAATCACGATGTGTCACTAATACAGCAGAGCAGGGAGGGATATGAACCGTTCACATGCCCCCCTGATCTGTTCTATTAGTATAGTCAAAGCTCCACAGACACATCATGATTATAGTAACACACTTCACTGCTGTCACATCCTACTGACCACAGATCAGCCTCACCTCTGCTCTCCTCAATCTGTGTAGAGAGCAGGAGGGAGCAGGCACACACAGGGTTAATCCAGGCAGCACAGCTACACAAGGGGAGTAGAGCCCTCCCCCTCCCCTATGGAAGCATCACCTACTGTGCAGGAGGGGCTCACTGCTCCGACCTGTATTCAGAAACAGATGAGTCATCAGCACTGACATCCAGTGAGATAAAGATCAACAGGTCGGCTGCTATAGGGATTTCAGGAGCTGATGCACTACTACTAACAGTGATAACTCAAAATCAGTAGGACATTTGTAATGAACATATATTGCAAAGCTGCTTGTTTTTTAAAGATCTTTTAATTAAAACCCAATCATTGTAGCGAGACAACCCATTTAAGAAAATTTTACCTCATTTTCACCTCATGTGCTACTATCTGCTGTGTAACATGGAACTACAAGTGCCATCACGCCCCATAAGTCTCCGTTTGTAACTAGGGGACAAATGTAAGTCGAGGACTGCCTGCACTGTACATTATATCATTCATGGCCCGGTATCCTGTACGTTATATAATCATTCCTTGCTCTGTACATTGTGGATTAATCTTCCCTCTGTATATCCCTCATGTTCATGGTTGCTTTCTCCCGTCTGTGCAGGATTTAGTGAAGGTGATGACCCTCTGTCCTATTGAACACCTGGTAGGTCGGACCTGCTGACTTCTGGATACACATGACGCTGCCGTAGGTCTCCTCACCTCTGATGACTCTATGGCTCTTTTTATAGAGAAAGAAGAGTCTGGCCATGTTACAATTAGTGATCGACAAGTTTTCTGTAGAAGGAAAATACAGGTTATTCAGGTGAGAACTTGGAGTGGCGCTATCTGTATCTGCATCCACTTAAGGGAAGAGGGTTTCTTCTAGGACAACTACTGCAATATATATATACAACTATCCATCCACTACACTGCTGAGCACAGTGGAGTGAGTTTGGATGAGACTACATCCTTCTGTCCCCTCCCCCACTTAGTACATTCTTGTACAGCGCTTTGATGTGAGCGCTGACTGTGAGAGTAGTGGGAGCTGCTCTCCAGTACAATGATAAATGCGGAGCACAGTGGAGTGAGTTTGGATGAGATTGCTTTCTCCCCCATCTGAGCTTGGTCCCGCCAGCAGCACATTGTACATTCTTGAGTGGTGAGTGGGTGTGTCAACATTATTCTCCCTCCTCTCCCATCCCTGGCTGTGTTTGTGTGTGTGTATGTATATATAAATATATATATATATATATATATATATATATATATATATATATATATATATATATATATATATATATATGTTACACGTATATACATAAACTACTCTCAAAAAGTTAAGGATATTTGATTTGACTTTCAGGTATAATTTATGGAAAACTAATGAAAAATTTCTTGCTCCAGTGATAATTTTTACTTGTAGCCATTTAAGTCATAGGAGATAATGGGTCTTCTCATCTCAAACAATTTAATGAAACAGAAGCCACCAGCAGTGGAGGGAATCCATGACGTGTCCTGTGGCATCAATTACAGCCTGACAACGACGTCTCCTGCTGCTCATAAGGCGGGCATTGACTGCTGAGGCTCCCACTCTTCTTTGGGGCGCCTTCAGGTCATTGAGGTTCATGGGTACAAAATTAGGAGCTTCTACTCGGCTGATCCCACAGGTTTTCTAGGGGGTTTCAGGTCTGGAGAAAGTGCGGACGCTCCCCGTGAGGCGCCCCGGTCTCCGGCCGCCGCTCCCAGCGAGGGTCTCCGGCCGCCGCTCCCCTCGAGGGTCTCCGGCCGCCGCTCCCCTCGAGGGTCTCCGGCCGCCGCTCCCGCGAGGCGCCCGGCCGCCGCTCCCCGCGAGGCGCCCCGGCCGCCGCTCCCCCGAGGCGCCCCGGCCGCCGCTCCCCGCGAGGCGCCCCGGTCTCCGGCCGCCGCTCCCCGCGAGGCTCCCCTCGAGGGTCTCCGGCCGCCGCTCCCCTCGAGGGTCTCCGGCCGCCGCTCCCCTCGAGGGTCTCCGGCCGCCGCTCCCTAATGATATGACACCGATGAGCTGGAGCATTGTTCTCCATGAAGATGAGATGAGCCCTGTGTTGTTCATGCAGAGGTGCAATGACTACATGGATGAGGTTATTCCAGTAGTAGAGGCGTCACTGCACCACAGTGTAGGGCAGATGTGTATGGACGAGACCCACCTGCCCGCACTAACACCACCACCATAGGCTCGTCTGGGGACAACAGTGGCCGATGATTAGCGCTATCCCTGACATCTCCAGCATCATTGGTGCCATCATTTCTGCTCAGAGTGAATCAACTTTCATCACTGAACAGCGCTGAGGAGCACTGGTCCCTTGTCCGTCGTAGATGCTCCCAGGCCCAGATGATGCTGCCTGTGCCTGGTGGTCCGGTCAGGTTCTCTAGCGCACAGACCCCGCTGATGTAACTGGTTACGAATGCTCTGATATGACACTTGGTGCCTCTCACCTCCCTTAAACGTGCCTGGTGTGGTGCGCTAGAGAACCTGACCGCTCCATCATTCGGCTCTTCAGGGCATTGGTGACAATGAAGCTCATCAGTGTGTGATGGAGACAAAGGACGTCCACTTCTTTGCCTTTCTGTGACTCTTCCAGTCTCTCTGTATCTCTGATACAACCTGCTGATGACTCTGTGACACTCTAAGCTCAGTGGCCACTTCCGTCTGAGAGCCTCCTGCTTGAAGCCTGGCAATGGCGAGGTCCTGCTGACCAATTGTAAGGTGTTGTCTTGGTCTCATGATGTCACAATGTGAACAGCAGGATGAGGAGGACGGTTTAATCCCAATTCACATTGATCCCCTAAATGTATTGGGCGATTCAGGGATCAAACACCTGTTGGGAATTTTGCCATTAAGCTCCTTGTTAGAGATCAGCAAGTTGTGCAGGAAGCCCTGAGACCCTGAACAGTTGGACGTGAGCATCTAAAGGGGAGAGACGGGGCGTTTCCCGCCTCTACGGGAAATATCCCAAACATCCCAAACTTTTTGTAAGAAGTGTATGTGTATATTATCCAAGCAGAATATTTATTTGCACCTATCTCTGCACTGTGTTGCCCTATAAAGGGAGTGCTCTTCTACCAACAAGGGCGCCACGTCTGTCCACAGGTTGTTTATGCTTTTCCAAATCTCGCCCTCAGAATAATGGAGCTGAGCTGCAATCTTGGCCATAACCCTTGGACGTGTGTGGCGCCATTTTGGGGAGTTTTTTTTCGGAACCTATTACATAGGGCAGGATAGCCTGGGCCCGTCCCTGGTAATGTAACGCTCGCTGCACACTCGTGTATCCCGCCGCCATGTAATGTGTTGGCGCCGCTGTCTGTAGTCGCTGCTCCGGTCTGATCGTGTGTTGCTTTCTGCCCAGGTGTCTCCTGAGGATCAGCAGTCACGCGGGTGTGGAGGGCTACATCATACACAACATTAAGAACCAGATCGACTCTGCTCTGAAGGTGAGAGGAATCCGCCCTGACATCATGGGAGCTAATGATGCGCAGACCCGCAGTCATAGGAAATAAATCCGCAGCATTATAGGCAGGTCTACAGAAAGCTGCGGCCCCTGAGGGCCCGGCCAACAATCTGCATGTCCCACTGACGTTGCCCCAAATGTCTGGGGTAGGGGGAGGGGATCGTAAAGTGCTACAGAAATATCTCCTAGGAGCAGGCGATCTCACAGAGGAGCTCGAGGGGTTAATTGCATGAGGTATGTCCACCCAGCTGAATGTCCATCATTATATTCTGTGCCAAAATTTGTCCACCCACTATGGATTTCGATGGAACGTCAGTATTGATCAAATGATGCAGATTTGTCATTAAGCTTCTCTATTTTCATAGTAAATCATTCTGTTCCCTGTAAAATAACAATTCTGGAGCCTTTTCTCCTATAACTCTGTGTCGTGCTGTTCCTCTGTTATTCCTCCTGGAATGTATTACTGAATCTGTCAGCTGGGTGTAACCAAGGAGGTGTGTCCCTACACTATGTGACATTGTCCAATCAGAGCTGACAGTCTATGTGTGCAGGGACACGCCCCTTTAGCAACTGAAATGGTTACGCCCAGCTGTCAGATTCAGCCATACATTTTCTGGAGGAATAATAGAGGAACAGCACAACCCACAGAGTTGTAATGGAAAATTGGAACACAAGGAATAAGTGTCGGCCTCTGACGTGTGAGCTCGCCCCGAGTGTCGGCCTCTGACGTGTGAGCTCGCCCCGAGTGTCGGCCTCTGACGTGTGAGCTCGCCCCGAGTGTCGGCCTCGGACGGGTGAGCTCGCCCCGAGTGTCGGCCGCGGACGGGTGAGCTCGCCCGAGTGTCGGCCTCTGACGTTGAGCTCGCCCCGAGTGTCGGCCTCTGACGTGTGAGCACGCCCCGAGTGTCGCCCACTGACGTGTGAGCTCGCCCCGAGTGTCGGCCTCTGACGTGTGAGCTCGCCCCTAGTGTCGGCCTCTGACGTGTGAGCTCGCCCCGAGTGTCGGCCTCTGACGTGTGAGCTCGCCCGGTGTCGGCTTGACGTGAGTGCCGAGTGTGGACCTGCCGAGGCGGCCTCTGACGTGTGAGCTCGCCCCGAGTGTCGGCCTCTGACGTGTGAGCTCGCCCCGAGTGTCGGCCTCTGACGTGTGAGCTCGCCCCGAGTGTCGGCCTCTGACGTGTGAGCTCGCCCCGAGTGTCGGCCTCTGACGTGTGAGCTCGCCCCGAGTGTCGGCCTCTGACGGGTGAGCTCGCCCCGAGTGTCGGCCACGGACTGGTGAGCTCGCCCCGATTGACGGCATCAGACGGGTGAGCTCGCCCCGAGTGTCGGCCTCTGACGGTGAGCTGCCCCGAGTGTCGGCCCCTGACGTGTGAGCTCGCCCCGAGTGTCGGCCCCTGACGTGTGAGCTCGCCCCAGTGCGGCCTGACGGGTGAGCTCGCCCGAGTGTCGGCCTCTGACGTGTGAGCTCGCCCCGAGTGTCGGCCTCTGACGTGTGAGCGCAGGTCAGGTCCTCTGAGGTCGGATCCTCAGGAAATTTAACTATTATTATTATTTTATTTTATTTTTCTCTATGAAAAATTTAGACAGACCCACAGAACAGGTGGTTCCTGGGGACCCGACTGATGCCGCTTCTGCACTCGGCGCTTTCACTGCGAGAAGGAGCAGAGACCGATCTTCTTCAGGCGTCTGATCGGTGAGGAATGTGCAGAGACCATTTTATGGAGTTTGTTTTAGGCGTTAATTTTCTCCACTTTAGTCTTATTCTACATTTTCCAGATCTAAAAGAGACTTAAAGGGGTGCTCTCACTATGGCAGCTCCAAGCTCTCACTTCCTGCTCAGGCTTTGGGTGGTTCTACAGCTTCAGGCTCCCACTTTTTGTTCAGGCTGCAGGCGGTTCTACAGCTTCAGGGTCCAGGCTGTGAGTGGTTCTATAGCTTCAAGCTTCCACTTTCTGTCCAGGCTGTGGTGGTTCTACTGCTTCAGGCTCCCACTTCCTGGTCAGGCTGTGGGTGGTTCTACAGCTTCAGGACTCCACTTCCTGTTCAGGCTGTGGGT
The DNA here is from genome assembly GCA_025379985.1 of Phyllomedusa bahiana. Lineage (NCBI taxonomy): Eukaryota > Metazoa > Chordata > Amphibia > Anura > Hylidae > Phyllomedusa > Phyllomedusa bahiana. The sequence continues at coordinate 23,700 of JAODAL010007949.1, read as the reverse complement.
GGTTCTACTGCTTCAGGCTTCCACTTTCTGTCCCGGCTGTGGGGGGTTCTACAGCTTCAGGCTCCCACTTCCTGATCAAGCTGTGGGTGGTCCTACAGCTTCAGGCTCCCACTTCCTGTGGGTGGTCCTACAGCTTCAGGCTCTCACTTTCTGTTCAAGCTGCGGGCGGTCCTACAGCAGTGACTGATATTTTAGCTCTTCTATTCCTAGCTAATCTTGTTAGAGGACATTGGTGATGTCCTAAACAGCAGGGCATGAGGCTATAGAGCTCTGAAAGGGGATTTCTCGGTTCATCAGTTTGTGTGTCTCCTTGTAGTTTCATTTTCTCAGCTCCTCAATTCCAGAGGCATTGCTTCCCCTCCCAGCTGGGTGTTTAACTGAAGGGGGATAACATCACCCCCCCCCCCCACTGTTTGTTCTCGCTCCGGAGTCAGTGTGTTTGATTGAGTTCAGTGGGAGGGGATAGCACATCCCTGCTCCCCCCCCCCCTCTCTGAGTCCACATGTCACTGTGTCATTCCTCTTCCTATGCAGTCTTATTTTGTAAGAGCTGTTTACATAGCACAGCCCTGCATTCAGTCTAGACAGTCTTCTATGAACTCAGAGCACTGATCTCTTCTCCTCTCACAGCTGGGGTGTTTGTTACAGTTGAATCCAGTCTTCTATGAACTCATCCAGAGCAGCACAGATCTGTCTCCTTTCTATGTTTACACGCAGCAGCATTAGACACTGAGCACATTTCTCCTGTTTTCTGATTGTAGAAGCAGCTGCAGTGTTACTGTGCAGCTGCTGGCTGTGCAGAGTGAAATGTTGCTGGCCCCTTATTCTGAATGAGAGAGGCAGGAATGCGCGCTTCCGGGGGTCAGACAGAATGTAAATTCGTAGAGCCGTCAGCCAATGAAATTAAAGGATGTGGGATCCGACCGGCGCTGGGGAACAGTGTTTACAGAAAACGAAAATAAGGAAGACAGTGAAAACAAGACAGCTCTGCTAATGACCTCCAATTGCAAAGTTGCTTGTTTTCACTGTCCCCTTATTCTGAAGACCATTTAATGTAATGAGAAAACTCCTTGAAGGATTGAAGTTTGTCAGTAAGAAACATAAACAAGCTCTTGTGCTGCTGATAAGACACAGCAGAGAGTGATGTCACTATCTCGGCCACTGGTAGAACAGAAAGAGGTGGTTGTGAACCTGGGGAAGCTTGTGTAGATAAGCAGGAGGTAAGAACTGCTCTAACTCTGAAAGGAAGCAAAATCGGAACAGCAATGTATTTGGTTACAGTCTGTGTTTGCTTAAATGTTAATGGGAGGAGAGTGACCGTTTAATATGTTCCCTGGCCTGGTTCAGGTGTGTGCCACCCGTCCCTCATGCCGCCTGACTGCACCGGGCATTACTTAGACAGTTTTTGAACATCTTAAGCAGCCTGCGGTGACCGTGCAAGGGCTTTTCAGAATTTTCGTTCAGGTACGACCTTGCCAATATCTCGCCCCCGGTTCCAGAAGAAATCGGTAAAAAATAAATAAAGAAATGAATTTAGCAGAATGTGTAAAACATATAAAGGACAAAAAAACTGCCAATGGCTCCAACCACAACGTTCTACTTCCGTCCCTGGCGCCCTCAATGTGGACCTAGATAAAAACAGAAGTGCAATTGAAAGGGAATATAATATATCTGAGAGGCATTTCTTATGCTATTAAAAAGGGGGAAAAGGGGGGGAAAACCTGAAAAATTTTTTATCCCTTTTCCCAAAAAACCCAAAATTTAAAAATCTTTAAAAACCCCATAAAATAAAGCCTTATGAAACAGGGGAAAATTTTAAAAAATTTAAAATTCTGGGGAACAGTAAAAGTCCCGGGGGAAAGGGGTTAGTTTCCCAAAAAAAAAACCAATATACGGATTATGCAAAAAAATCCCCCGGGGGTCTTGATTAAGGGGGGTGGAAAGGGGGGCGGCTTTTTAAAGGTTAAAAAAAAAAAAAAAAATCTGGTGAAATTTTGCTTCCATTTCACTTTCCCTTTTCTCATTATGCCGGGTCTCTAAACCTTTTTTCTGTTTTTTCTCTGCAATAATGGCTTCCCCTAACCTTCTCGATACCGGTTTAAATTAAGGGGACGATGACAATGGGGTAAGTCCCCCGGTTTTTTTGGGGCCCGGGGGCGGGAAACCCCCCGGGGGTTTGGGGAGGTTTTTGGTCCCTTTCCCATTATGGGTGGATGAGGGGGAGCAGGGACCACGATCTCCCCAGAACCCGTCGTTTCACCACCGGCCAAATAAAAGAGGGATCTCCGAAGACGGCGACGTGCCCCCACTTTCCCTTTCCTTTGCTTCGGGTTTTCCCGCCCCTCATTAGTTTCCCGGTGTCCTTTGGATTGTTTTCCCTGTCGGGGGGAAAGCTGGGGAATTAAAAACCCTTTTATGCTCCCCAAGGGCAGAAGGGGAAAACCCCCCACGTGTTCGAGTGACCCCAAAAAAACTGCCACGGGTTTCCCGGGAAAATGGTTCAGTCACATTCTCACAGATATGGCTTCCTAAAACAAAAAAAAAGGGGTGGGGTGTTGATTTTAAATAAGCCAGATTTGGGCCATTATTTACCGGGTTTGGGGGCCGGGGTTTTTATGCAAATTTTTTTTTGGCTTTTTAATTCCCAAAATTTAACGCACTTTTAAAAATTAAAAGGTTTAAAAAATATCGAAGTGCGGATCTTTAACATTCAGTAAAAACGGGGGGAAAAAAAATTAAAATAACCCTTCAAATATGTAAACCAAAATACAAAACCTCCCCCAGTGCGGGAGTCACATCCCACTGCCATATGCCCTATAATGCCCTTTCCCAGGGCCCCGCTTCTATTTAAGTTTTATATCCCCCCAGTCGGGTTTTCCCCACAGAAACACTGTTTCATTTACTGCTCTAAATTCCCCATGCGGGCCCCCCTTCTAGTAAGTGTTTATCCCCCCCAGTGCGGGGAGTCACAGTTTACACGCCAAGTCCCTGCTCTATAAGGGTCCCCCAAAGCGCTCGTTTCTAGAAATTGTTTATTTCCCCCATTAGGGAGTCACAGCACAATTTTGCAAGTACTCTTTTTAATAATGCCTCCCATCTGCTGCTTTTTTTAGTAAGGTTAAAATTTTCCCCATTTCCCAATTTCCCCCAGCAAACACCTGCCCTTTTTACTGTTTCCAAAAATTTGCCCCATGCGCGGCTTCTATAAGTTTTTTTTCCCCCCTCCCCCCATGCTGGAGTCCCCAGCTCCACTGCCAACTTGCCCCCAAAATGCCTCCATGCTGCCCTTTCTAGAAGTTTTTAAATCCCCCCCCAGTCTGGATAAACAGCTAATTTGCTCAACGCCTAAAAAGGCCTCCAGGGCTCCTGCTTCAAAAATTTTAAAATCCCCCCAGTGCGGGAGCCCTAAAATGCTAACTGGCCAATAATTTTCCTCCAGGCTGCGCTTCTTAAGTGTTATATCTTCCCCCCAGTCCCTTGAAGAACACTCCCTTTTCCTCAGTATTTCTTCTAAAAATTTTCCCCCTTTCGCGGGCTTTCTAGAAAATTTTATTCCTAAATCCCCCACCCCCCCATTGCTGGGGGGCCCCAAAACTACACTGCTCAGTCCCGCTCTATAATGTCCACCATGCTGTGCTTTCCTAGTAAGTTTAATCCCCCACCCATTCTGGAGTCCCCGCAACACCTCAGGCCAATTTGCTCTATAATGTCCCCCCCATGCTGCAGCTTCTAGTAAGTTTTAAATATCCCCCCCGTGCGGAGTCAAAACTACACTGCCCCTCGGGACTGCTCAAAAAATGTCCCCCCCATCCCCTCTGCTTCTAGAAAGTGTTAAAATCTCCCCAGTGCTGGAGACCAAAACAACACTGCTCATCCCAAAGCTTTTATAATGTCCCCATCCCATCTGCTTCAGTAAGTGTTAAAACCCCCCCCCCAGGCGGAGTCAAAACAAACACAGCCAGAACCCTGCTCAAAATTTCCTCCAATCCCCCTTCTGCTTTTTTAAAAAGTGTTATATCCACCCATTTCCCGGGAAGTAACAGCTACACCTCATCCGGGGCCTTAAGTCCTCCTTTCTTGCTGCTGTTTATTAATTTAAAAACCCCCCATTCTGGAGTCCCCGTTTACAGGGCTCAGGTCTCTATTACCTCCTCTTGTTCTGGAAATTTCAAAACCCCAGCCCTTTTAATTCTAAAACGCTCACGCTCAGTTCTAGCTCTTAAGTCCTCCATCTTGCTTCTAGAATTTTTAAATATCCCCCCCAGGGGCTGATTCACACCCTACACTCCAACTGCCCACTAAATTTTCCCCTTTCCCTCCCGCTTCTGGGAAAGTTTAAATTTTCTCCCCCATTTTGCTGGGGGCCCAACAACTAAAACGTCAAAACTGCCCCAAATAATTTTTCCTCCTGCCTGTTTCTGAATTTTTCCCTCCCGTCTAGCCCGCTCCTTTCTAGAAATGTTAAAATTTCCACTCCTTCAAAAACCCCCCGGCTGGGCCCACCATCGGCTAAAAAGAACTGCCCCAAAAATTCCCTCCACTTTTTATAATTTTTCCCCCCCCATGCTGGCCCCTTCCCGTCCCATGCTCCTGCTCCTTTAGTAAGGGGAAATATTCCCGCCCCCCCCCCCCCAGGGGCGGGCCCACAGCTAAACTGCCAGTACTCCAAATTTTTAAACTCCCTTCTATAAATTTTTTCCCTCCACGTGCGGGGTTGCAAATCTAGAAAATGTAAAAATTTCCTCCCCCCCCCCCAGTGCTGGGGGAAGTCCACCTAAAACTCAAAGCCCCATTTTCCTTTTCGGGAAACTTTAAACTTTTTAAACCAGCTCTTTTTAATGTCCTCCCATGCGGCGCTTCTAGTAAGTTTTAAAAATTCCTCCCCGTGCTGAAAAAAACACTAACCTTTTCTCAAAATTCCCCCATTCTGTTTCTATAAATGTCCCCTTTGTTTGGTCCATCCTGCTAAAAGGGCCTTCCCCCCAAGGGCGGGCCATTCTAGTAAGTTTTAAAATCCCCCCAAAGTCCCTGGGGGTAAACCACTAAAACAGCTCATTTAAATGGGCTCTATAATTTTCCCTCCAGGGTTTTGTTTGCTTTCTAGTAAGGTTAAAACCCCCCCATGCTGGAGTCCCCAAGCTAACCGCCAATTCCTGCTCTATAATACCTCCATCTCTGTCTAGTTTTATAATCCCCCTCCAAGCCCCCTTTTGTTTCTATAATTGCCCTCCAGCCGCTTCTATAAGTGTTAAAAAACCCCCCCGGTCGGAGTCACAGCAAACATTTCTAATTTGCCCCTATTATTTTCCTCCACTGCGCCTATAATGTTTCCCCCCAAGTGGGGGGTAAGCTCCTGTTTTCTATTTATAATCCCCCTTTTGCTGAAGTAAACAACCCCCCCACTAAACGCTACACTGCTCCAAAAATGCCCCCATTGCGCTTCTAAAATAATACCCCCCCCCCAATGCTGGCCGTTTGGGCCGCTGTTTAAATTCCTCCATCTAACCTAAAAATTTATATCTCCCCCTTCTGGGTAACAGCTACACCTTTTTTAAAATTTCTCCTTCTCGTGTTTCTATAATTTTTTTCCCTCCCCATGCTGGGACATACCTCTCTAGGTTTAAAATTTTAATTTGTTTAAAAATTTTTTTCCCCCAGACTGGAGCCACAGCTACACTGCCAGTACTCCCCTTTATAATGCCTCCTGCTGGCTGCCTTCAAAAGAAAATTTTTTTAAAACCCCCCCCAGTGCGGGAAATTCACAGCTACACTGCCAGTAAACCCTTGGCCCCTTAAAAAGTCCCCCCAATGTTTTGGCTGCTTCCCTAAGTAATGTTATATCTCCCCAGGGGCTGGGTCACAGCTACACCCTTCTCATTTACTGTCTAAAAATGTCCCCCTTTGCTGTTTGCTTTCTATTTAATTTAAATTTTTATCTCCCCCCATTTCTGGATTTAAAACCAAACACTGCCGGGTTACTGCTCTATAAACCCCTTCCTTTAAAAATTCCTCCATCCGGGCGGGGCCCCGCTAAAGCTTTGCTAAAATGCCCAATCCTTTTCAAGAAATTGTTTAAATTTCTCCCCCAGGGGCTGGGGGGTCCCAGCTAAAAACTGCTCAAAACTCTTTAAAATTTCCTTTTCTTAGCTGCTATAAGGGGTTTTCCCCCCCATGCTATCCCCCGCCTTGTTTTCTAAAAGTTCCCCCATTCCCATATTTTTCCCCCCTTTTTCCCATCCCCATATTCAAAATACCCCCCGTCCTCTTTTAATTTATTCCCCCCCCCGGCCCGGGAAGTCCACACAAAAAGGCTCAAACCCAAAATTTTTCCAACTCCCAGAAAAAACCCCTCCTCTTTACGCTCCTTAAATTGTCCCCCAAATTGTTCCTGCTGCTCCTAGTAAGTGTTAATTCCCCCAGTCGGGAAAGCACACAAACACGCACAGTAATCCTCTTTTTCCCTCCCTACTCTTTTTTTTCTCCCCTCTTCCCTGCTCAAAATTCCTCAAATGCCTCCATTGCTGCTGCTTTCTAGAAAGGGGTTTAAAATACCCCCCCTTCCCCCAGGGGGCTGGGGTCAAAAAGCTAACCCCAACCTCGCCCCGTTTATTTGCCCCTAAAATTTTCCCCCCAATGCGTTTCCCTTTTCAAAAAGGGTTTTTAACCCCCCCAGTGTTTTGGGAGTTAAAAGCAAACCACTGCTCAGAAAACGGGCTCTTTTAATTTTCCAAGCTGCGCTTCTAGAAAAGTTTTTAAAATCTCCCCCACGGGAAAGGTCACAGCTACACTGCTCATTCTCCCTTAAAAACCCCTCCAGCGCTGCCTAGAATGTTAAACCCCCCCCATTGGCGGGAGTAAACCAGCTAACACGCCCCGTACTGCTCTATAATGTCCCCATGCTGCGTTTAAATATTGTTATACCCTCCCCCAGTGCGGGAAGTCACACTAAAACTGCCAGTCTGCTCTATAAGCCCTCCATGCTGCTCCCTTCTTTTAATTTGTTTACCCTCCCATAGTCCCTAAATCTATACTGTCCCTCCTGCTGTTTGTTTCTAGTAAGTGTTAAAATCCCCCCGTGCTGGAGTCAAAAGCTACATTTGCTCATACGGGCAAAAATAATTTTCCATGCTGCGCTTCTATAAGTTTTTATATCTCCCCAATTGGAGTCACACTACCTCTCGTACTGCTCTAAATTTCCTCCATGCGGCTGCTTCTATAATGTTTAAAATTCCCCCCATTTGGAGTCACAGTTAACTGCCATGCTGTTTCTATAATGCCTCCATGCTGCTGTTTCATTAAGTGTTTATATCCCTACAGATAAAATTGCCTTTTTTTCCGGGACGGGGAAAAGTTAGGATTAGATTAGACTGAAGGGCAACGACAAGTGCAATACACAAGTAAAAAAACAAAAGAGCAATAAAGGGGTTTTAAACTCAGCTACTTATCTCTTTGAAAATCACATTACAAATGATGGGTTTTGACTTTTAACGCTTTAATTTTTTTCTAAACGGGGTTAGATAAGTTTAAGACTGGGAAGGAGAATAAACGAGCAATATATGAAAGGATCATGGGTTCATCTTTTTCTGCTCTTGAGAGGGGGTTGCTGATTTACTCTTACACCTCTCATGCCATAACCAGCTGGGAATTGTAATACACACCTCTCACTGCTACTAACGGAGTTCACAAGCAAAGAAAATACCTTTATGAATGCAAAAGCAGTGAGGCAAAAAGGCAATTTCACAACTCCCCAAGGGAGAGTTTCCCTTTTTGAGCCACGATTGCCTCCCACCCAGCCAACAACGCTCTACTCTCACTGAGAGGGCAAAACCCTAAAAAGCTGTAGCAGATGGTGATACCGGGGTTTGGGTAAATCCTTTTGCTTTTTAAAATTTAGTGATTGGAACAAATTGAGGGAAGTTACATACAAAAGGGGGCTTAATTTTCTCTGCCCTTTCCCATAACCCCTTTGGGGTACAAAACAATATCCAAATTTCTTGTTAATATTTGAAAAGAAAAAAATTAAAGGAGTGCCTTTTAAAACTTATAATAAAATTTTTTATGAACCTTTTTTCCGAAGAGGCCCTTTACCCAGGAAGGCATTTAAAAATTGTCCCCACAATTTTTAAGGAGCATGAAGAAATCTCTTCACTCCGGTCAAAATGACTTTAATTAGCAACGCCCATGGGGATTCGACCTGGTTTTTTATCGCTAAATTTGTTAAAGGAAAACTCATTTTTATCTATCCCCCAAACAAAAACCTGTAATTAGTGCTTTTACTTTAGATTAAACAAGCTTTTTTCTGCCGCCAGCACAGAGCGCCGCGACCTGTGTTTGAGTCACCCCCCTGTATAATTTTAAAAAAACCGGGGGGGGGGGTGTTACAGTCGGGCACTGAGGAAACAGAAATACCCCGGGGGGTAAAAAAATCACTGTATCCCTTAACAAAACAGAGAACAAAGCAGTAAATTTGGAAAATTTTTTTTTTGTGTTCCCCACATTTTGAAAAACTATTCTTTGAGCAACAACCCCTTTTTAATTTTGGACCCCCTTATAGTTTCCCCAGCTAGGTTGGTATAGCCAAATTTAAAAATTTTGCACTAAAAAAACCCATTTAAAATTTCCCAATTCAATTTTTTGAATAAAGGGTTTTTTGTTTTCCCCGTGTTCATTATTGGGTTGTTTCTGTGCAATGACTCAAAATGAGCGAATTTACGTTGGAAACTTTTTGCTTTTCATTGCATTTCCCTGATTTTCTGAATATTTTCTATGAATATTTTGTTCTGGTTTAGACCGGCGTGTGGTTCGAGCTCGCTAAGATTGAACAGGATTTCCTAAAGCCTCTGCACACAGGACTGAATATGTCCCGCGCCCATTACGAAGCCGAAATCCGGAGCACAAACGAGAAGAAGAAGGGTGAGAGATGAGTCACGTTGTCGCTTATTCGCACCTTCCCCTCCCCTGTTCCAGACACAGAAGGCGACGCGCGCCTCTGTTGAGCGCGAGAGAACAGATGATCCCCCCCCCCCACCCACCCACCCCGAGGTTCAGATTCACAGAGTTCATTATGTGTCCTCGCAGGGCCCCATCCCGAGAAGCCCTTTCCGGGGACCGCGGGGGAACAAACTGCCTGACATACCCCTGCATGCGGCTCCAAGGGGGATGCGCCGACCCCTCCCTCCGCATTATCCGTGTTTTCCATCCTCCTCCCAGTGCTCCGGGCTCCAGATTCCTCCCACAACCGTGTAATGTCGTTGCGCTGATCCAAACAACATTAACGGCTTTTGACATTTTAGGTTCTGCAGTCGGCGCTTTTCACATTTGATTTAAGGAAAGGCCCCTCCCAGGTCGAAGAAATCATTAAAGCAAAGCTAAACTGAGGGGAGGAAAAAATTTGGGTCAGAAAAGACGTTTAGTGCTCGTGTCTGTATTTATTTATCGTTTTGGTAATAAAATTTTCATGATCTAAAACCCGTGAAGGGGAGCACCGGACTCCGCCCCTTTAATAGAAATACCCTTCTCGGGTACCCCCCGCTTTTCCTTACTCGGGCCCATTCACCGGCGGGGGGGAACTGCCCCCTGAGCCCAAAGGATTGTTTATTTTCAACTTTGCTTTGCCCCCCCCCCCCCCCTCAAGCGCCACAAGGGTTTTTTATTCTTCCATCAACTTAGCTTTATTAGGGTCTGTTCACACAGCTGATTGGACGCTTATTTTTCAGCGTCCAAATCGGCTTCGAATACCGTTGAACCCCTCATATAGGGGGGAAAAAAAAGTATTTGTCAGCCCCCAAATTGTGCAAGTTCTCCCCTTGATGAAGAGGCCCCTGTAACGCATCTAGGTTTGCCCTAAAATTTAGAGACAAATAAAAAACAAATCCAAAATCCCATTGTCTGATCTGGAAAAAATTTTTTTGAAAATTATGGGGGAAAATAAGTTTTTTGGTCCCCTACAAAAAAACGGATCCTTTTTAAAACTTTTTTTTTGGAAAAAACCCTGTCTTTTAGGAAGGTGCTATTTGCAACCCAAAGAACAAATACTATGTAAAAATGGGAGGGGCCAACACATGTTTGGGGGCTGTTTTTGCAAAGGGACCCGGGAGATCCGTGACAGAAAGAAGAATGGGGCCTGTATTTAATGCCCCAATCCCCCCAGGGGCATTTAAAAATGAAATGCTGGGGCTTTCATTTTTACAAAGATCCCAAGACACCCCAGGGAACGAAGGAGGGCTTCTAAGAAGCATTTTTAAAAGGGCCTGGGTGGCCCAGCCAGTCTCAGATCCAACCCCCAAAAAAACTTTTGGGGAGTTTAAAAACCCTTTTCCCCGACAGCCCCAAAATCACTGCTCTAGGGAATTGCATGAGGAAGGGCCCCAAAACCCGCACATGTGCGCAACCTGTGAAACAGAAAAGGGGCCCCTGTCTGCCAACAAAGGGGGAAAAAAAATTGAGAGGAACTTTTTTTTGACCCAAAAATTATTTTCCCCCAAAAATTTTCAAAAAATTCTTTCCAAAATCAGACAATGGGTTTTTGGATTTTTTTTCTATTTTGTCTTCATAGTTGAGGTCGACCCTTTTATGTCAGTTTTCAGGGCCTTCTATCAAATGGGAAATTGCAAATTGGGGGTGATCAATAGTTTTTTTTCCCCCCCGTAATGGGGGGTTTGGGCCCTTTTGGTCTGAAAAAACGGATTTAAAAAACCAAATTTAAAAAACGCCGTGAGAACATTTTTTTAGGGTATGGGGGGGGAATAAATGATCCGGGGCTGAATACTTGCAGATAGAGGTTCCCACAAAGTACTGACTCCGGGGAAAACATTTCAGATAGAGGTGTCTAAAAGTATACTCCGGGGGTGGGAAAACATTGCGATAGAGTGTCCTACAAAGTACTGACTCCCGGGGCTGAATACATTGCAGTAGAGGGGGTCCTACAATATGACTAGGGGTGAATACATACAGATGAGGGCCTAAAAAGTAAGACCCGGGCTGGGGAAAACATTGCAGATAGAGGTGTCCCACAAAATACTGACCCGGGGCCCGAATACATTGAAGAGGTGTCCTACAAAGTACTGGGCTCCGGGGCTGAATACATTAAAAATAGAGGTTCCTACAAAAAAAAGGGGGGGAAAATGACTTTGGGGGGTGAATACATTGCAGATAGAGGTGTCCTAAAAAGTATGACTCCGGGGGCTGAAAAAAAATTGCAGATAGAGGTGTTACAAAGTATGACTCGGGTGAATACATTGAGATAGAGGTGTCCACAATATGACTCCGGGGGCGAATACATTCAGTAAGGTGTTACAAAGTATGATCCGGGCTGAATACATTCGTAGAGGGGTCCTACAAAGAAAATGTCCGGGGGGAATACTTGATGAGGTGTCTACAAATACGACTCCGGGGGCTGAATAATTCAGAAGAGGGTGTTTTTTTTTACAAAGTTGACCCGGGGGGGTGAATACATGCAGATGGAGGTGTCCTACAAAATACTGACTCCGGGGGTGAATAATTCAGATAGAGGTTCCCAAAAGTACTGACTGGGGGGCTGAATCATTTTCAGAAGGGTTTTTCCTACAAAGTACTGACTGGGGGGAATACATTGCGATAGAGGGTTCAAAAATTGACTCGGGGGGTGAAAAATTGCAGTAGAGGTGTCCTACAAAGTACGCTCCGGGCTGAATACATTGAGATAGAGGTGTCCACAAAGTCGACTCTGGGGCGAATACATTTTAGATGAGGGGGTCCTAAAAGTACTGACTCCGGGGGAATAATTTGCAGATAAGGGTGTCCTACAAAGACTGACCGGGGGGGAAACATTGCAGTAGAGGTGTCCTACAAGTATGACTCCCGGGGCTGTAATTGCAGATGAGGGGGTCCTAAAGTACTGCCCGGGGTAATAATTGCAGAAGGGTGTCCTACAAAGTACTGCTCCGGGGGCTGAATACATTGAGATATATTCCTACAAAGTACGACTCCGGTGAATACATTGCAGATAGAGGGGTTACAAAGTAGACTCCGGGGGGGAAAAAAATGCAGATAGAGGTGTGCTCAAATTTCGACTCCGGGGGCTGAATACATTGCAGATAGAGGGGCCTACAAAGTACTGACTCCCGGGGGGTGAATAAATGAGTTAGAGGTGTCCTACAAAGTCTGACTCGGGGCGAATAATTGCAGATAGAGTGTCCTACAAAGTCTGATCCGGGTGAATACATTGCGATAGAGGTGAACAAAGTACTGACTCCGGGTGAATACATTGCAGTAGAGGTGTCCACAAAATACTGATCCGGGGGCAGAATAAAAATAAGAGCGCTGCGCTTTTCAGTTTTTTAATTTGCAGAAGTTTAGAATACTGCGTATCATTTTCTTTCCACTGCACAAATACTTGCTGATCACATAAAAAAAAATCAATAAAATACATTGAAGTTTGTGGCTGTAACGTTTTAAAAAAAAGAAAACCCTCCAAGAGGGAAAAAATATTATGCAGCCCCCGGTACAAACGTGCAATGTATACAGCATCCGAAGGGGCTCTTTACTGAGCTGTCTACAGGAAAACCCGCGGCGGGAAGGTGATAACAGTAATAAACACTCCTTGCCTCCTCTCTCTGCAGATCCTGCCCAGCTCTCCATTTCTGCAACGCCCATCTAAAAAATCGCAGAGATGTTCCCGAAGTCCCCTTGGGGATTTTCCCAAACTTAAAGGGAAGGTGTCATCAAAAATTTACTTATTGTTTAATTCATATTTTTATGTTAAAACACATTTTTTACAATTTTTTGGGTTTTAAAATTTTTTTTTTTTTCCATTCATTTTAAAAAATTTTTTTAATTTTAATGCCTCAAGCTTCATTTGGCCAACTAAGCCCAATATAGTCTGACACTTTGTTTGTACAGAAAAATTCTCAGTTTTGCCCCTTTTCAGCACAAAAAGGATTAAACTCAAAGGGAACCAAATGTTAGATAACAAGGAAACCCCAGTCACAAAGGGGATAGTCACAGTTCACCCCTTTTACTCCCTGCCAGTGATTTTTTTCCCCGGGCACAGAGAGCCCAAAAATCCTATAGAGTCAATGGGACTGAAAAAAAAAGTTAAGAATCCTATTGCATGAAGCACGAAAGCATCCTCTGATGCTGTTTAAGCAGTGCAAACAAGGCCTAGTGGCCAAAGTGAAAACTGCATGACTTAAGAATTATTAAAAAAAATATTGAAAGTGAAATGAAAAATGGAAAAAAAAAAACAACCAAAAATTCCTAAAAAATGTGTTTAACATAAAAATGGGTTTTAAACAATGACTCATTTTTGATGACACATTCCCTTTAAGGCGGAAGTTTTTAAAGGAATTAAAATGGGTAAATGTAAGGATATGAGCAACTGTGACAAAGGGCCAAAGTGTAATGTGTAGACGCCTGGGTCAGAGCGTCCTCAGCATGGCAGGTCTTGTCTGGTGTGCCTGGTACTTAGTGGTTGGTACCTACCAGAAGTTTCTGAGAAAGTATAACCAGTGAAGCGCTTCACCTCTTCCTGCCGCAGCCTTTTTTCTTTTGTCGCATTCTTTTTTTCCTCTCCGTCTTCCAAGAGCCATAACTTCATGTTTTTCCATTTACATACAGTAGTCTTATGAGGTTTGATGTCTGTGGAACAAGCTGAACATTTTATTTGACTGTACCATAGAATGTACTGAGAAACCCAAAAAGTGTAAGCAAGGTGGAAGGTGAAAACTAACCTGCGCCATGTTTGGGGGGGGGGGGGGAGGGGGTGTTTCTATGTCGCTCACTCCTCAGTATAAATGATAGGTTAGCTGTATTCTGCGGGTCAGTGTGATTCCGGTGAAACTGAATAGGTGGGGTTTTCGTTATGTTCTAGTACTTTTAAAGTGAAAAGAAGAATTCTTTTTTTAATGTCCCCTTGCAGCGCCCTTTTCTCTGACCAGTAAGGCCTTGCCCCCCGGCATGGGTTTCGGTTTTGAAAACAGTCTGCAAATCAGGTGAAAACTTTTTACAACGGGCTTATATGGAAAACCCACGCAGCAGTCCCCACCGCACGGGTTTTCCGCCCGGCGGTTTTTCAGACCACGGGCGGTCCGAAAAGCATAGAACATGTTCATTCTCCTGACCGGTTTTTCGGATGGAATATGAACGTGTCTATGGAAAGGGGGACGGCTTTTCTCCGCTCATCATGGAGCAAAGCTGTCCCCTGGCGGCCGTGTGCATGACCCAAAAACAGTGCAAATACAGTACCGGTCGGTTAAACCGACCAGTATTTGCACTGTGCTGTGGGGACCCGGCCTTACTGTTTGGTTTTTCCACCTATCATCTGGATGCACTTTTTGCGGCTGAAGTGTAGTTTTTTGGGGTAACAGGCCATGTCCCCACGGCACGGGTTTTCGGCTGGTTTTTCAGACGGTTTGCGGTTTTTTAGACCGCCTGAAAAACCGGCTGAAAATGAGCACAATTGTGCTCATGGAAAACCCGTGCAGCAGTCCACACTGTCCCCACTGCACGGGTTTTCCGTCCTGCGGTTTTTCCGCCCGCAAGACACAATTTTCTGTCCGGTTTTCGGACGGAATATGTGCATGTCAATGTGAAGGGGGAGAAAAGCCGCCCCCCTCTCCCCACACGGCTGCAAAACAGGACCAAAACCGGCCGGTTGTCCTGTGCCGTGGGAACGCGCCCTTAGGGATACATGCAGCTGTCTGATCACGTTTTTTATTCAAATTATTTGGGGACATAAGCTTTAGATATTTGTTGTCGTCTTAAGTGTTCAGCTTGTGGGATAAATGTTATATTTCACATTACTTTTTTCCTCCTCGCCTTCCCAGAGCCATAACATTTTTCCTTCGACATAGACACACGAGGGCTTTTATTTTGTGGGACAAGTTGGACTTTCTAATGGTGTCATTCACCGCACCATAGAATATACTGGGAAACCACAAAAACTATTCTAAGTGGAGGTAAATGTTAAAAAAAAATCCACACTCGCACCATGTGTGCGGGGGCTTTGTTTTCATAGCGTTCAATCTTCAGTGTAATTGATGTTATCTGTATTTTACAGGTTGATACGCATGCGCCAATACCGAACACGTAAGATTTTTATTATGTTTTGGTACCATAAAAAAAATACATTTTCTGATTTTTCAAATTTCTGCCGCGGCACCATTTTTTTGTGACCAATCATTTTTTTGTACTAACATCTATAGACTTGTATGAGACTCAGTGTTTGCGGGTTGAAGCGTACTTATTGACACCAGTTTGGAATACATGATACTTTTTTGAGCATTTTTATTCCAATTTTTAGGAAACATGAAATGACCCAAAAAAAACCTGCAATCTTGGTCTTTGGAATTTGTTTTCTTGTACGGTGTTCAGTGCACGGGATAAATGATGTTATATTGTAATAGATTGGACTTTTTTGGACGCGGCGTCACCAAATATGGGGAACATTTTTATTATTTTATTTGTAAAATGGCGAAACTGAGTGATTTGAACTTTTATTTTTTATTTTTACTTAACATTTTAAAAAGTTTTAAACACCGAGTCCCCTGCTTCACCACTAGGGTGCTTGATCGTTTATACTGCCTATTGCATTGTTATACAGTGCAATAGGGTGTACCAACATAGCAGTATTACTACTTCATGCCAATCGTCCTTCGCCAGGCTCCCAGCTGCCTTGTTAATGGATCAGAGCCCCACGATCTCGCCACACAGGCCCAGATAGGAGTGAGGAAAGCGACGTCTAAAGGGTTAAACAGCGCAGATTTGAGCCAGCTCCATCCCGTGCTGTTACCAGCTGGTGTTAGCTGCAATTACCAGCCTGCAATCCCGCTACAAAGCCCCTTACTGCCATCAGGACATACCCTTATGTCCAGATACAATAAGGGGTTAATAGGTCAGACTTTTACGGACACGGTGCTACTGATTTATGTGTAACTTTTTCTTTGTAAAATGGGAGTGCTCTGAACTTTTTAAAGATTTTTTTTTTTAACATAATTGTGTTCCCCCTAGAGCACTTGACCACCAAGGGGCACGATTGCTTGTACACCATTCTGCATCTCATATGTATATAATGTAGAGGGGTGTACCAAAATGGCGCTCCTATATATTCTAAGTCAGGAAGTAATAGGAGCAGTAACATGGCAGCCACGAAAGCTTTCATTAGGCTTCTGGCTGACATAGCAACCACTCGGGGCTCCGTAATATCGTCACGCGAAGAGGCTGATCGAGGGAGAAGAATGGTGTCTAAAGAGTAAAACAGTAGGGATTGGAGCCAGCTCTGATCCCTGCAGTTACCAGAGTGGACAAAACATAATGAGTAAATAACACTGATGCGTTTTGGGGAAAATGTTTCTGTCCTAACGTGGGCTGCACATAATTCTATCCCCACAGAGGCGTGGCCTATGTAAGCCCCGCCTCCGAGTGAGTGGTTCCACCCAGTTTGGGCGGCAGTCCAAGGGAACTCCCAGGCAGGAGGGAACCAGTCTTAGGCAGTCCCCCTCTCCCGCTCATCCCCACCCTACAATGTTGTGCAGATCTTTCCTAAGGCCTTCAACATAAGGAAGGAAATAGCCGTGTGCACCAAGTCTGAGGCTCCCAATGTTGTGGTGCTTTGTGTTACCTCCCGATTCTTCTTCTGATTTATTGTTACGACGTGTGCATTTTTCTAATTGAAGGTCTGTTATATGCGATGCTCATCTCAACCTAGATGGATTGAGTCTTCCTGATGCAGTTATCTGCTGTCTAAATCTACTAGGGAAAGTATGGAGGGTGGAGGGCAGCTGGAGACCACCCATAGGTTAATTGTGGAGGGAGTTTCAAAGGAGAGAAGCACAGGTGGGAGGTTGTAGCAGAGTTATAGTTGCATCTGTGTAATCTAAAGTGAGAAAAGATTGGGCCATGAGACTTAGAAGCTGTATTGCATCCAGTATCTTCAAGGACTACTAGAAGATCTGGAGGATCTGTATTGCGACCAGGACCATGAGACAGATACTGTCCACAATACAGCTTCTCTGAGTACTAGAAGATCTGGAGGATCTGTGTTGCGACCAGAACCTAGAGCTATGAGACTGAGGAGCTGAGTTGTGGCTAGTATCACGGAGGAGAACTGTAAGATGATCTGGAGGATCTGTGTTATGGTCCTAGATTCTGGTCATGAGACTGAAGAGCTGTGTTGCGGCTAGTATCACTGAGAAGAACTGAAAGATGATTTGGAGGATCTGTGTTATGACCAGAATCTAGGACCATCTGTGTTGCGGCTAGTATCTCCAAGGACTACTAGAGGAAGTTCTGGAGGACCTGTGCTGCAACTAGGACCATGTGACTGAGGCGCTGTGTTGAGACCAATATCTCCAAGGACTACTAGAGGAAGTTCTGGAGGACCTGTGCTGCAACCAGAACCTAGAACCATGAGACTGAGAAGCTGGGTTGCAGCCAGTAGCTCCATGGACTACTAGAAGATGATTTGGAGGATCCGTGTTGCGACTAGAACCTAGGACCAGGAGATTGAGGAGCTATGTTGAAGCCAATATCTCCAAGGACTACTATAAAATGATTTGGAGGATCTGTGTTGCGACCAGAACCTAGGACCATGTGACTGGGGCGCTGTGTTGAGACCAATATCTCCAAGGACTACTAGAAGAAGATTTGGAGGATCTGTGTTGTGACTAGAACCTAGGACCAGGAGATTGAGAAGCTGTTTTGCGGCCAGTATTTCTGTGGACTTCTATAAAATGATCTGAAAGGAGGCAGCGCTGGACACATTTAGGCAGCACTCCTGCTAGGGACCCATAATCCTTATGCCTCATCCTGACTGCGAAGGCTACATCCAGACATAATAGTGCATGAACATCCTCTGCCTTACCTGGAGGAGGTGTAGTCCCCCTAAGGCCATGTTCACACGGCTTAAAATGGGCCGTATTTCGGTCCGTAATTACGCGCCAGAGTGCGCAAATTACGGGCTGAAAACGTCCCAGTCATTACGGTAATCCACAGCTCTCATAGAGAACTATGGATTACGCCTCCTCTCCCTGCTTGGCGAATCCGCCGCGGGGGGAGATAATTGACATGTGAATTACCAGCGGCGTATACACGCCGCTGGTAATGATGGTCTATGGGGCGGCGAGGCTCCGGCCCCCTGCACCCACCCACACGGCGTAATTGCGGGGCGTAATTACATCCCGCAGTTAAGCCGTGTGAACATAGCCTAAGGTTCCCGGACGCCGGTGGAGAGTGGTGTTCAGTAGTCTGAATATCCCAGCACAGCGCAGGTCAGACTGCCTGCACCACGTGGCGGCATCTGCACTTCCAGCATAGCAGAGGTGAGGGGGTGAGTGATGCGCCTTCTCAGCCCCATTAGCCATCAAATAGGTACGGTCTTTGCTGCCAACATTGTGCCTGAATTTGTGTCCTAGAATTCGGTGGCAGCCACGTGACATATAAGATCAGGGGCTTCTGTGGCGCTGCTGGGGGATATGAGGCATTTTGGGGAGTCAGATTAAGAGACACATATTCCTTCTGCTCTTGACGGACCCCAGGCAAGTTCTGGCACCTCCGCTGACCGGCCTACTCTTCCCAGGTGACACTCGGCAGTGAACCTGGCAGCAGGGAAGCATAGAGTAGAGCCCTGTACAGGTGAGAAGCTGCACTAAGGGATATTGTGGAGGGCACAGCGAGGAGACCAGGCTTATTCAAGCAATACGGCCAGCACCCTCGACCGGTTATTTAACTGAGACCCCCATCTCCATCTTATTCCTGTGATCCGGTGGCTGCAGCTAGTTACTGGTGAATACTGCTGGATGTTGCTAAAATGTGTAACAGGCAGAGAGCTGCTCCTCATCACCTGGAGGCCTTCAACTAATTGTGCTGTTTCAGGACACGGATAAAGTGTGACACTTGCTTTCTATAATATAGCAGGACTCTGTGTTGTATCACTAACTACATCTGGAGGCGAAACTGCAAGCATATTCTGTGGATCGCTCAAGACAATTTGCAATCATACCTACTTTCCCGATGCGTGCACAGTGAGCCCGCTGGACCCCCAGAATGATCTTCTAAATTTCAGGAGTCGGGTTGGAGCAACACAAGACCATATTTCTCAACCCAAGGCAGAAGCACAGAAAAATTTAACATTTTTGCATTTGTGCAATCTCCCCATGTATCATACTGTGGCTTTTCTGCATACTGCATTATTTATATGCAATTATAATATCAGCAACCATCCCCCTCATGCATAGAAGGTGTGTGACTGGTTGTCTTATCGGTATTTTTGCATTTGTGGCTTTTCTGCATACTGGTGTGAACAGGTATCAATTCAATGTGCAGTTTTTTGCCTTATCTATATGCAATTGTAATACCAGCAAACCCCCTCCCCTCTCATGCATAGAAGGTGTGTGAGTGGCTGTCTTATCGGTAATTTTGCATTTGTGCACACTGGTGTGAACATGTATCAATTCAATGTGCAGTTTTTTATCATCTAATTGTCCCCTTAGTAGAGGGGTGTGTGAGCTACTGCTCTGCAATTATCTGCACCTGTTTATCTTTCCCAGGTAGCACAGGGGCCTGTGTTGCCTCCAACTGGGTTCAGTCTCTAGTCCAGCCATTGAGCTGTAAGTAAGGCCGTTGTTGTGTTTTCAACTAAAGCAAGCCACCAACCCTCTACTGGCCAAAGTCACCTCTCTGGAGAAGACAACAGGCCGCACAGGAGTATCCTCAGTATTCTGGGGCTACCAGAGATTGGAGGGTTGAAACCCCTGTGAATTCATGTAGTGTTGGCTGAAAAACACACCCCCGAGGCCTTTTTTCCCACAGCTTTTGCGGAGGATAGGACTCATCGTGTCCCAGCTAGAGCTCAACCTCATGAGGCTCCCCCAAGATACCTTCTGATTCCCTTCTTAGCAGCAAACGCCAGAGATGCGGCTCTACACGCCGCTAGGAAACTAAAAGGCATCCAACACAATGAATCATCAATCTTCTTGTTCCCGGACTTCTTGGCAGCCCTGCAGAAGATACGGGCCGCCTCTGTAGATGTGAAATGTGGTCTCAGAGAACGGTCTACTCCATACTTTATGGCTTACCTGACACGCCGGAGAGTGGTCCAAGAGAAAGCAGTCTTCTTCTCAACACCAAATGAGGCGGAGGGCTGGTTTATATCCTACCACGATCGCCTAGACGCTGATATGCGCAGGCCTTATTTCCTGTTTGTATCGTATCCTTTTCTAGGTTATAAACTCAAGTAATCTGCAGCAGATGAGTATTACTGTTATTGAATATTTACAGGTGAATTTCTCCTCTGGTTTCTTATCTGTTCCATGTAGGAGAATATGGACAGGAAGACACCTATGGCTCTCCCTTGGCAGTATTGTATACAAATCCCTTTTACTTATACATGGTTTTATAAATGGTGGAGCCTAAGAACTGTGGCTGTCAAGCTATTGTGAAGAGTCTTGGACTAGGGTGCCTAGGGCCTACCAATGGAATTTCATTATGGGGCCCTTTCAGTTGATTCTTGGGCCCACCAGGGGAGTTACTTTTTGGGGCCCATCACTGAAGCTGATTCTTGGAGCTCACCAGTGGAGTGGATTCTTCGGCCCCTCCAGTGGAGATGATTCCTGGGGCCCACCAGTGGCGTTGATACTTGGGGTCACAAGTGGAGTTGATTCTTGGGGCCACCAGTGGAGATTGATTCTTGGTTCCACCAGTGGAGATGGTTCCTGGGACTCACCAGTGGAGTTGATGCTTGAGGCTTACCAGTGGAGTTGATACTTGGGGTCACAAGTGGAGTTGATTCTTTCGCCCCCCCCCCACCCACCCAGTGAAGCTGATTCTTGGGGCCCAACAGTAGAGATGATTCTTGAATAGCTAGTTCTGGTGAAAGTTTAAAAGGGAAGCCGAGACTTTCTGACAGGAGAGTCTCTACTCCCATCCAAAAGGTTCTGGTCATCGGGCAGGACCACCACCTATGCAACGAGCCTGACGTTCTGCAATTCCTCCAACAGAATTGAGAATAGCCGGGAGCCATATGGGCAATACGGTTAGGCATGAAGTACCATCGGAGGAGTAATTTTTTAGAAAGCTCCATGTGATTAGCACATCTAGACAGATTATGCGGGATATTAGAGGCCGCTATCCATTCCTCAAGTGGAAAGGACTTTCCTAAATCTCTCTCCCCTTTTAAAGCGTAATCAAGTTTATTTTGCAAAGGAGTAAAGCGTAACCTAAGCTGCTGTGAGACCCCTCCTAATCCCTGGTTTTTTATATAAAAAATGATGATATGGAGCAACAGACAGCGGTTTGGTTGTCCATTTCCAGCTCTGAATGGGATGTTGAAGGGGCAAGTAAGTTAAAAATCGGCTTTGAGGAATTCCAAATTCTCTTTTGGTGTTGGCAAATGATTTAAACATGTTATCACAATACAAGTTCCCTATTAATGTTATAACTTTGGACACCCATTGAGAAATGAAAAGGAAGAAACCTGTTGGAAGTGCCATGAGGGGGGCAACTATTCCTGTTACCCCATATTCTCTGCAGAGGGACAATACATTTAGACCAAGTCAAAGTGATATGGTTAAGAGTAGATAAGTCCCAAACAGGAATTTTGTGCCCAAGCAATGCTGTTAGAAGCCCATCTCTAATTAGAAGGGTGAAACCAATTGGCTTTCCAGAAGAGACCAGTGGTGCAAAGTCGGGTTATTCCATAGAAGGAAGACCAGCTACAGGACTGCTGCTATGTTATAATTTAAAAGGTTAGGGACTGAGAGGCCACCCAATTTAACAGGTGAACTTGGTCAATAGAGATTGAAGTTTGTTCAGCAAAACAGATGGGAACAGGAAGGGCAAAGAGCATGCAACATAAAGGTATCTAGGTAAGAGACTCATTTTCGAGACATTGATTCTCGCTAGTCAGGAAAGAGGAAGTAGCTGTACCTGTTTATTTAACCTGTAACCTGTTTATTGGAAGCAAGATCACTATGGTTGGTCTCAATAGTCTTCGTAATTAGGGGGAAAAATGTAAATACCCAGGTACAGAACAAAGGAGTCAGTCCAAATGATCTTAAATTGTTGCAAATGGGAGCTAAGCTCTTGGGAACAGGCAATTGCTAGTAAACTGGATTTGGTAGTAGAGAGGATTCTTGGGGCCCACCGGTGGAGATGATTCTTGGGGCCCACCGGTGGAGTTGATTCCTGGTTCCCAGCGGTGGAGTTGATTAAGGGCCATCAGTGGAGATGATTCTTGGGTCCCACCAGTGGAGCCGATTCTTGGGTCCCACCAGTGGAGTTGATTCTTGGGGCCCACAGTGGAGCCGATTCTTGGGACTCCACCAGTGGAGCCGATTCTTGGGACTCCACCAGTGGAGCCGATTCTTGGGACTCCACCAGTGGAGCCGATTCTTGGGACCCACCGGTGGAGCCGATTCTTGGGACCCACCGGTGGAGCCGATTCTTGGGACCCACCGGTGGAGCCGATTCTTGGGACCCACCAGCGGAGCCGATTCTTGGGACCCACCAGCGGAGCCGATTCTTGGACCCCACCAGCGGAGTTGATGCTTGGCACAGATGGTCCGTGGAAGACTGGACGCCAATTCAGAACTTTACCTTGGTCAAACTATAAATTAACTACACAATGGGCCTCGCTTATGAAAACTATCTAAGCGTAAGACTGTCCTTATTTCCCACAGCAACCACTCACTGCCCATAGGAACCAATCAGAGCTCAGCTTTCATATTTCCAGAGCAGTAGAAGAAATTAAAACGGAGACCCGATTGGTTGCTATGGGCAACAGAGACAATTTGGCCCTCATTGATGAAAAACTTTCTAACAGGAAGACTTGTCCATAACAACATCAGAGCTCAAAGCAACCAATCAGAGTGCAGTTTTCATATTTTCACGGCACTAGAAGAAATGAAAGCTGAGCGCTGATTGTTATGGGCAACAAGGACAGTCTTACACTTAGGCAGTTTTCATACATGAGGCCCAATGTATATGACCTATGAATGGCAGTGCTTGTTCCCCTATATTTCAGGGGATTCCTATAGTAACATAGTTGGAAATACTTACAGTAGGTAGTCGGTCTCCCATGTTCACGTTTGGCTCTTTTTCCCTCCACATGACGGACAAACCCTAGAACAAAACCGATTACCCAACAGCAGATACTGAACCGAACGTTTATAGAAAACAACCTTTTAATTCTGTCAATGATAATTCCATTTACACACATTAAGAAATCACGTTCAGCTCATTCCTTTTGGTTTTTATATACATTTTGGCCTATTAAATGCATCGAAAAGCAAATCTACTCAACGCTTAGTACAGAGCATTCATGCTAAATCAGAAATTTTATCCAAGACATTTTTTTTTTTTAATTAAATCAGAACAGCACAGGAAAGAAAAAATAAAATAAAAATTCTGACATGCCCATTTCTTCAAGCAATCAATCAATGCAAAACCGGACCCCCCAAAAAACGTGTGCGCCTCGGCACGACTTGTATTACTTCATTATAAACATATGGAAATGAACATGTTGTGACGCTCGCTGCTGTACATTGTATATAGATCGTATATAATCATAAATATTCTCTTCGTCTCATCGACGTCCGGTCCTTTTCTATCGGCCGTATTCTATACAGAGGCGGAGGACTCCACTTTTGAGTACAAATCATTGCACGGTTTTAGTCGAATAATATTTTGCCGTTCCCAGTAAGAAATCCTGGAGAAGGCGCAAAAATGA
>JAODAL010007948.1:115000-121441 GCA_025379985.1 Phyllomedusa bahiana | reverse complement strand
GGACGGACAGGGAGGTGTGCAGGGGAATGGATGATGGCTGGAAACATGAGGTGCTGCAGGGGGATGGATGGCTGGCTGGACAGGTGAGGTGCTGCAGGGGGATGGATGGATGGCTGGACAGGTGAGGTGCTGCAGGGGGATGGATGGATGGCTGGACAGGTGAGGTGCTGCA
The DNA here is from genome assembly GCA_025379985.1 of Phyllomedusa bahiana. NCBI lineage: Eukaryota > Metazoa > Chordata > Amphibia > Anura > Hylidae > Phyllomedusa > Phyllomedusa bahiana. The sequence continues at coordinate 121,269 of JAODAL010007948.1, read as the reverse complement.
GGGGGATGGATGGATGGCTGGACAGGTGAGGTGCTGCAGGGGGATGGATGGATGGCTGGACAGGTGAGGTGCTGCAGGGGGATGGCTGGACAGACAGGTAAAGTGCTGCAGGGGAATGGATGGGTGGACGGACAGGTGAGGTGCTGCAGGGGGATGGATGGCTGGACAGGCGAGGTGCTGCAGGGGGATGGAGAGAGAGATCTATCTATAAACGCAAGTCGAAAAGCATACAATACGGATCCAAATAAAGTATCCACTCCTGCGTTTTTCGGATCCGCTTTACGGATGCACTTTTCACTCCTTAAAAACGGATCCGTAAAAAGGATCAAATACTTCGTGTGAACAAGCCCGAAAGCATTGGCTCAAACTCTTTTAACCCTTTAAAAACTTCATCAGATCAGTCCAAAGCCGCTGTCTATGCACCTTCATGCCAAAGTTCATGCCCAGAACTACTATGTTCCACCCTTGACCCTATTGAATTTGAGGGACCCACATCTTAATATTTGCAGTATAAAACTCTTTTAACCCTTTAAATACATTTGTTCCTTCAACTCAGTGAAAAGTTGCTGTCTACCCACCCTGACGCCAATTGTTATGCCCAGAACCACTATTGGGCAATCTTACCTCTACTGAATGTCCCTATCTTAGTGTTGGTGGTGTAACAACATTAGCCCAATTTATTTTAACCCTTTAAAACACCTGTTACTTCATCCTATCAGTCAGAAGTTGCTGTCTACCCACCTTGATGCCAATGTTTATGACCAAAACCATTATGTTCCACCCTTGATGCAATTGAATTTGAAGTGCAGGACTCCCTTCTTTATATTTGCAGTATAAAACATTGGCTCAAACTCTTTTAACCCTTTAAATACATTTGTTCCTTCAAATCAGTCAAAAATTGCTGTCTACCCACTTTGATGCCAATGTTCATGCCCAGAACGACTATGGGCCAATCTTACCTCTACTGAACTTCCCTATCTTTGCGTTGGCGGTGTAATAACATTAGCCCAAATTGTTTTAACCCTTAAAACACCTGTTCCTTCATCCTATCAGTCAAAAGCTGCTTTCTACCCACTTTGATGCCAATGTTCATGCCTCCCATGTTCCACCCTTGACTCTATTGAATTTGATATGGAGGACCCCCATATTTATGTTTGCAATATATAACATTGGCTCAAACTCTTAACCCTTTAAAAACATCTGTTCCTTCAAATCAGTCAAAAGCTGCTGTCTACTCACTTTGATGCCAATTTTTATGCCCAGCACCACTATAGGGCAAGCTGACCTCCACTGAATGTCCCTATCTTTGCATTGGTGGTGTAATAACATTAGCCCAAATTGTTTTAACCCTTTAAAAACAACTTTAACTTCATCCTATCAGTCAAAAGTTGCTTTCTACCCACTTTGATGCCAATGTTCATGCCCAGAACCACTATGTTCCACCCTTGACTCTATTGAATTAAATATGGGGGAGCCCCTTCTTTATATTTGCAGTATAAAACATTGGCTCACACTCTTTTAACTCTTTAAAAACACCTGTTCCTTCATCACATCAGCCAAAAGTTCCTGTCTACCCATCTTAATGCCAATGTTCATGCAGAGAACCACTATAGATCAATCTTACCTCTACTGAATATCCCTCTCACTGAGTTGGTGTAAAAACATTAGCCCAAATTATTTTAACCCTTTAAAACACCTGTTGCTTCATCATGTCAGTCATAAATTGCTGTCTACTCACCTTGATGCCAATGTTCATGCCCAGAACCTCTATATTCCACCCTTGACTCTATTGAATTATATGTGGGAGACCCCATCTTTATCTTGACAGTATAAAACATTGGCTCACACTCTTTTAACCCTTTAAAAACACCTGTTCCTTCATCACATCAGTCAGAAGTTGCTGTCTACCCACCTTGATGCCAATGTTCATGCCCAGAACTACTATATTATACCCTTGACTCTATTGAATTTGATATGGAGGACGCCCATATTTATATTTGCAGTATAAAACATTGGCTCAAACTTTTTTAACCCTTTAGAAACATCTGTTCCTTCAAATCAGTTAAAAGCTGCTGTCTACGCACCTTGATGCCAATGTTCATGCCCAGACCCAGTATGGGCCAATCTTACCTCTACTGAATGTCCCTATCTTAGTGTTGGTGGTGTAATAACATTTGCCCAAAGTATTTTAACCCTCGAAAAACAACTGTAACTTCCTCCTATCAGTCAAAAGCTGCTGTCTACTCACCTTGATGCCAGTGTTCATGCCCAGAACCACTATGTTCCACCCTTGACTCTATTGAATTTAATATGGGGGAGCCCCTTCTTTATATTTGCAGTATAAAACATTGGCTCAAACCATTTTAACCCTTTAAAAACACCTGTTCCTTTGTCACATCAGCCAAAAGTTGCTGTCTACCCGCGTTGATGCCAGTTGTTTATGCCCAGAACTACTATATTATACCCTTGATGTTATAGAATTTGATATGGGGATGCCCATTTTTATCTTGGCAGTATAAAACATTGACTCAAATTCTTTTAACCCTTTAAAAACTTCATCCTATCAGTCAAAAGTTGCTGTCTACTCACCATGATGCCAATGTTCATGCCCACAACTACTATATTCCACCCTTGTCTCTATTCAATTTGATGTTGGGGACCCCCATCTTTATATTGGCTCAAACTTTTTTTTAACCCTTTAGAAACATTTGTTCCTTCAAATCAGTCAAAAGCTGCTGTCTACCCACTTTGATGCCAATTTTTATGCCCAGCACCACTATTGGGCAATCTTACCTCTACTGAATGTCCCTATCTTTGTGTTGGCGGTGTAATAACATTAGCCCAAATTATTTTAACCCTTTAAAAACAACTGTAACTTCATCCTATCAGTCAAAAACTGCTGTCTACCCACTTTGATGCCAGTTTGCGTGCCCATAACCCCCTTAGAATAGACTGGAGGTCACTAAATTCAATGTAAATCTTCAGACTCTGTGTGCTTGCAACCTGAGATCAGTGATCCAAGGGTCACAGCACCCTTTAAATGCCACTCCTGGGTGCCCACTTAGGTGCCCATTATGTGCCCATGCTATGCATTTGCAGGCTGCTTTCAGCTTGCCTGTGCTCAGGGCACCTCATTGCATTGCCAGGTAGGATGAGGAGGAGATCTCCTGTATAGCTGAAGCCCAGCAGCCATGCATGTGTGGAGGGCGTGCATGGTCATGTGCAGCCTGAGCATGCCCCTCGCTCCCTCCCTGCTGTCAGTTTCCTGGGCCGGGCCTGGGGAGGAGCTGGCACCAGCAGCAGCAGCAGCAGGAGGAGGAGGAGGAGGTTTTTGGCCTCTGAATGGATGAACTTCGGATTCTCCTCTTCCGTTTCCAGCACTTGAACAGCCAGAGAAAGCAACAACAGCTACTAGTAGTGAGCAAGCCCTTGCACAGGACTGCAGGCGGGGAAGGGGCACACCTACACCCTGTGGGGGGCATGATCATGGGGCACTGCCTTGTCTGCAGGTCATGCATGTTGCAGGTCCCTGGGTCGCAGATGTGATTGTGCTGGGCATGCTGCCGCTGCTGCAGGCTGCTCCCCTCTTCCTTTGCATGTAGTGTGTGCAGCCAGTGCCCTCCTCGCCTGTGATTTTTGGCTGCTGCTGTGTGCGAGGCAGCCTTTGTGTGTATGTGACTGGTGATTGCTCACAGTGTGCCAGTCAGCTCTGGGCTCTGCCAGCCCTGGTGCCAGTGCTGCTGCTGCTGCAGGAGGTGAGGACACCATGAAGAAGTTTTCTCGGATGCCCAAATCAGACAGTGGTGGTGGAGGTCCAAGCCTGGGCACTGGATCATCTGGAGGGGTGACCGTGGGCAGAGGGTTCACAGTTGGGCGTCACCAAGTCACTGTGGAAGAGCTGGTGGCAGAAGGTAAAGTGGATACATGTATATTGTATATAACCTATGTGTATTGTATATAACCTATGTGTATTGTATCTGTGTATATAACCTATGTGTATTGTATCTGTGTATATAATATATGTGTATTGTAATTACTGTAAATATTTTTGTTACCATGTGTAGAATGTTGTAGAAATCTGTCTTTCTAGTGTATTCTATTATCTATCTGAAATATCATCTAAATAAAATCTATCTATCTATCTATCTATCTATCCCATATCTATCTATCTATCTATCTATCTATCTCATATCTATCTATTTTATCATCTAAACTATCTATCTATCTATCTATGTTTCTCATATCTATCTATCTCATATCTATCTATCTCATATCTATCTATCTATCTATCTATCTATCTATCTCATATCTATCTATCTCATATCTATCTATCTATCTATCTATCTATCTATCTATCTAATATCTATCTATCCCATATCTATCTATCTATCTATCTATCTATCCCATATCTATCTATCTATCTATCCCATATCTATCTATCTATCTATCTATCTATCCATCCCATATCTATCTATCTATCTATCTATCTATCTATCTCCTATCTATCTATCTCATATCTATCTATCTCATATCTATCTATCTCATATCTATCTATCTCATATCTATCTATCTCATATCTATCCCATATCTATCTATCTATCTATCTATCTATCTCATATCTATCTATCTCATATCTATCCCATATCTATCTATCTATCTATCTATCTATCTATCCCATATCTATCTATCTATCTATCTATCTATTTACTATCTATCTATCTCATACTATCTATCTCATATCTATCCCTATCTATCTATCTATTATCTATCATTATCTATCCATATCTATCTATCTATCTATCTATCTCATATCTATCTATTCATCTATCTATCTCATCTATCTATCTATCTATCTCATATCTATCTATCTATCTATCTATAATCTATCTCATACTATCTATCCCATATCTATCCCATATCTATCTCATATCTATCTTTCCATCTATCTATCTATCTCATAGCTATCTATCTATCCCCTATCTATCTATCTATCCCATATCTATCTATCCATCCTATATCTATCTATCTCCTATCTATCTATCTATCTATCTATCTATCTATCTATCTATCTATCTATCTATCTATCTATCTATTTCAGCCATTCCTCTTGTCTGTACTGTTTCGTGGCTCAGCCCAGTACCCCTGTCCCACTGGGTGATTGTGCAATGTGCAGCGAGTGGACTCTCAGTGTTTGGGGATATTGCTATAGACATATTGACACATGAAGCAGAAACTGCCATAAACTCCTCCTGTGACTTCCCCCAATTCCTCTCTGGGCAGAGAATGTTACATGAAGATCTCCAGCTGAAAAACTTTTGTATACTTTTTGAAGGGAAAGAATTCAACAACGGGGTCAAACTGTGGCCCCCTCCAGATTTTGGACACATGAATCAGAAACTGCCATAAACCTCATGTGTATACCACAATCCTCTCTGGTCAGAGAATGTTACATGAAGATCTCCAGCTGAAACTTTGTATCACTTTTTGAAGTAACAGAAGTTCAACACAGTTTCCATGTGTCAGTTCACACGGCAACAAGCTGGTATCCGGCTGGTATTTTGACATTGTTTCTATGATTTGGGGGACGCTTCTGTCCGTGGTTTGTGAATTCGTCCGTCCCCCTCAACTATTGTCATGTTCTTGTTCTGCCCAAAAACCGGGAGGAAGAATGAACATGTTCTAAGTTTTCCGAACGCCAGCGGTGTCAAAAACCATCTGGCAGACAATTTGCTCAGTGGGGGCCGCTGCACAGATTTTCTATTAAATTCTATCAGGATGGTTGACAGTCGGTTTACAGACGGCTTTCAAATCCCAAAAACATCTGTAAAACCGACTGAAAGCCTGTGCCATGGGGACGGGCCATAAGAGTGTGTTCAACCTGCATACTGCGGTGCGTACTATATGCTCTGCAATCGCTTTGTGTTTAAGAAGAGCGCGCTGGCCAGTTCACACTTCTAAAGCGCTGGGGGGCCGGCCCCCATTCGCTTTCATTCGTCACTTCTTCCTCCCCGCGTGCAAGACGCGTTGGAGAAAACGGAAGGTCATCATAGCTCTCACCGTCATTGCGGTCCATGCTTCGGAGCGTCTTGCAGCGCAGTTACTCTCCGAAGTATGGACCACAAAGGCGCTGTGTGAACACAGCCTAAGGCCTCATCTACACGGCACCGGTTTTTGGTCGGATTTTTTAAGCAGACTTAGGACTAGTTCACACGGCTTAAAGCCGACGTAATTGCGGGACGGCTGCCGGCCCCATAGACACTCATTATTCA
>JAODAL010007948.1:80000-112500 GCA_025379985.1 Phyllomedusa bahiana | reverse complement strand
CAGCACTTTTGAATATGTATTTCAGATATAAAAGCACCATGTGAAAATCCCCTAGCATTCAGGGCCTGAGTTCTGATTTTGGGGACTGTGAGCTCAGATGAGGGTGGGGGGTCTTCTTTACATATGTCTTATCCATATAGACTCCATTGCCAGGTCCCTTTTGTCTGTTGTTTGTAAGCAAACACTACTCTCAATGTGCACTGTTGAAGATGAGATTATCTAGCGCCTTTGCCTATTTTGATGCTACCTTGTTGTAACTTCTCTATATTATGCTGCATTGGGCTCATAAAGTGGCCCATTGGTACTTGGCAGCACTTTGAGACCTATGGTTGCTGTGAGTGAATCCGCCATTGCTTTTGTTTTCCCACCTACTATTGCAGGGAGGTTGTTTCTACACAACATAGGACAAAAAAAACTTGTTGAAAACCTAAAACTGCATTGAACTTACTAAGTATTTTGTCAGCTTTTTTGTCCAAAGCAGCTGACGAGTTTCTGACGAGTTTTTTGGGTGTTTTTTTCTGTTGAGGTTTTTGGGTGGTTTTTGGGTTTTTTGTTGTGGTTTTTGGGACTTTTTGGGGTAATTTTTACTGTGTGCAAAATTCATATACCTTGTATAAACACCTGGGCAGTTTTTCAGCATAACTGCCCCAAAACGGTGAAAAACCATCCAAAAACTGTTTTTACATAGACTTCAATAGTAAATTTTCCTCTGGACCCTGTCAGATTTTAAAACCGCACAAAAATGAGCAGGAAAAAAAAAAAGATCTGTGTAGACTACAGGTCGCTTTTTGTATTAAAGTCTATGCGGACGTTTTTCCGACGGATTATCAGCAGTTTCAAAATACTAAAACCGCCAAAAATACAACAGGAAAACTGTGCTGTGTAGACATAGCCTAATGCTGCATCATTTTCCAACCTCTGTTAGGCCTCGTTCACACGACGGTTTTGGCCGCGAGTTTGCGGCGCGGGCGGTGAGCGTGGTCTCGGCGCGGGAGGGGCGTGGTTTGGGGCGCGGCTTAAGCCGAGGGTTTCCCCCCATGCAAATTAATAGCAGGGGGCAAACCGCGTCCCAGCCGCGCACCGCCCGCGGCCGCCGCGCAGAGCACTCCCTGTCAGGAATTAACAGGAGAGTTCTTCACACGCGTGGGTTTGGCCGCGGCCAAACCCGCTGCGTGTGAATATTAGTGTGGTTTCCCATAGGAAACCATGTTAATAAACTAGACGCGATTTGGCCGTGGAACCCGCGGCCATAACCGCGGCCAAATCCGTTGTGTGAACAGGGCCTTACAGATCCCATAAAAAATGGGGAAAAAAATTATTTTTTTTTTTTTTTTTGACCGGTCAAATGATGGAAACCCAACAGGCTCCATTATAGTCAATAGGGATCGTCAGGCGCTGTTGATGTCCTTTGTAACAGATCTGGCACCCCAGTTATTTTAGTTTTTCTGTCCTCTATGACGCAGATGTCCTAAGCCAAACTTCCGAGACTGACCCCTTGATAAATAACTACTGTAAAGTATGGGTTAATGTAGGCTGCGTCCACGCGGCAAGGACAAAACACTGGCCAAATTCTAAATCTCTTTTTGGCTTGCTTTTTGGATACGGCCGTCCCGTTATCATTGATTACTACATTTTCCGCCATATTCCGAGTGAAATCCAGTGGAAGAATGTACATGATCCAATTTTTTTTAATTTTTTTTTTTTAGAAAAATGCCGGTTTTAAAATCCGACTGTTAGAAACTCTGAGCCGTGTAGACTACAACACAGATTTTCTATTGAGGGCTACACGGCATGGCTTTTCACTTGGATTTTTTCAGTCTTCATATCCAAAATCCGTGTCAAAATCCCATTGTAAAACCATGGCCATAGCCTTAGGGCGCATTCTCAGGACAAATACTGGACGGTTTGCCGGCCGGTGTTTGTCCCGTTTTGCGGCCGTCGTCACTGCAAGCCAGTACAAGACAGTAAAACCAGTAAACACTCCCCTGAATTAAAAAAATGAAACAGAGAAAACAGGACTAAGGTAAGATGAATTGATAGAGTGAGACGACCCCTTTAAGTTTTTTATGTTGAGGCCAATGGCAGTGGTGTTATGGATGGTGGACCACATGTATTGACATAAACTTTAAATTGAGTGACCCCCACAGCAGCTAACTGTAGTTCAGCTTCTATTTTCTAAGCTGTGTTTATAAATAAACTCTTGTTCTTTTCCTGGTGTTGATACTTTTTTGTTTCTTTGCAATGATTTCTGCTTTGATACTTTTGCTGACAATGAAGGACATTTTCATACATGTTTGTTTATGATGTATCCATGTAGCTGCTTCTTTAGATGTGGTCAGTAAAGTCTCTGGGAATGCTGTGCCCTATGGAGAGCCATGTGCAAAATCCACATCTATGAAGCTGCTACGTGCATTTCCACCAAGGCCAATCTGAGTGTCTGCTTAAAGGAGGTTTGCCAGGACCTGCCTTATCTGCTAAGAAGCAAATGTAAACAAAGCAATGCTGAGCTGAGAGAGAGAGACACACAGCCAGAGCACAGAGCCCTGCATAAGGGATCATGTGCAATGTTCACTCAGATAATCACACTATAACTAGTGGATTATGTATACAAAAGACAACACCTTTTCTCCACAGCAGCTTGAAAGCTCCTTCATGTTCTCTGTCATCAGATAAAGCAGGGATCTACTCAGATAATCACACTACAACTAGTGGATTCTGTATACAAAAGACAACATATTTCTACCCGGTGCCTTGAAAGCTCCTTCATGTTCCCTGTCATCAGATAAAGCAGGGATCTACTCAGATAATCACACTACAACTAGTGGATTCTGTATACAAACGACAACATATTTCTACCCAGTGCCTTGAAAGCTCCTTCATGTTCCCTGTCATCAGATAAAGCAGGGATCTACTCAGATAATCACACTACAACTAGTGGATTCTGTATACAAAAAGACAACATATTTTCTACCCGGTGCCTTGAAAGCTTCTTCATGTTCCTCTGTCATCAGATAAAGCAGGGATCTACTCAGATAATCACACTACAACTAGTGGATTCTGTATACAAAAGACAACAAATTTCTACCCAGTGCCTTGAAAGCTCCTTCATGTTCCCTGTCATCAGATAAAGCAGGGATCTACTCAGATAATCACACTACAACTAGTGGATTCTGTATACAAACGACAACATATTTCTACCCAGTGCCTTGAAAGCTCCTTCATGTTCCCTGTCATCAGATAAAGCAGGGATCTACTCAGATAATCACACTACAACTAGTGGATTCTGTATACAAACGACAACATATTTCTACCCAGTGCCTTGAAAGCTTCTTCATGTTCTCTGTCATCAGATAAAGCAGGGATCTACTCAGATAATCACACTACAACCTAGTGATTCTGTATACAAAAGACAACATATTTCTACCCAGTGCCTTGAAAGCTCCTTCATGTTCCCTGTCATCAGATAAAGCAGGGATCTACTCAGATCACACTACAACTAGTGGATTCTGTATACAAACGACAACATATTTCTACCCAGTGCCTTGAAAGCTCCTTCATGTTCCCTGTCATCAGATAAAGCAGGGATCTACTCAGATAATCACACTACAACTAGTGGATTCTGTATACAAAAGACAACATATTTCTACCCGGTGCCTTGAAAGCTTCTTCTGCTCCTTCTCATCAGATAAGAAGTATTCTCTGCAAAAGCCGGCCAGCAGCTCTTGTCAGGTCGTATCTAGTAGAAGCTTTGAAGTAACTAAGGGCAGGTAAGGCAGCCTGTAGCTCTCTCAGGCTGCAATTTTTGTAATCACATATATTTATAAAAGTGATTAAATACCCATTTTGGAGGATCCCACGTCAACATTACATCGGCAAAACCCCTTTAAATAGGTAACAGAAATTTCTAAATCCTGGAGAACCCCTCTGAAGTCCTTTCCTGTAGTTTGACTTTTTTATGATATTACTGTGCGGGACTCTTTTATGGGGAATTTATAAGGTTGGTTGTAGGTTTAGTCATCAGGCTATGAGCTTGCAAGTTTCATACTAATGATTTGTTGGATTTTCTGATATTGGGTCTGCACCAAAGAGGTCCAAGTGCTACTAAAAAACATTCATGAAGCTGAGTTTTCTGTCCCCTCCTGTCAAAAGCAGCTGAAAAAACGGCCGTTTTTTTAACGCTTTTTTTGGCGTGTTTTTTGCTTGTCTTCAAGTCTGTTTTTTAATGTATGCATAAATTAAGCCATTGGATGTAACTCCGCCCTACAAAAGGGGATGTAAAGCAAATTAATGCATTTATAGGTCATCTTGTAGTCATTTTACGGATTTTGGCGCTAATAAACCTATATCGCGTTTGTCGCCAAAAATACGTTTTTTTTAACGAATTTGGGCCCTAAAGTCCATTTTTTTCTACGGATTTTGGTGCTAAAATCCGTATTTTTACGGATTCTGGTGCTAATAAAGTTATCTTGCGTTTATCGCCAAAAATACGTTTTTTTACGGATCTTGGCACTAATAAAGTTTTAGTGACAAAATACGTAAAAAAAAAGTGTTTTTAGCAACAAAAGGAAGAGCCATAATTCGTAAAAAAAAGTATTTTTAGCGAAAAAATATGAATTGCGCAAAAATCGTTAGTGACCAAAGCATGATCCTTTTATTACAAAAGGTACAAACAAGTACACATTGGATGCTTGTATGCAGATTTGATCAGGTATAACCTTTGTTACACCCACTATAGGTGGGATTTGGGTCTCCTGGGAGGGTTTTCATTGAAAAATCGCGGCAAAAAAACGCAGCGAAAACGCGCCAAACGACGTCCGGCGCTTTCCATAGACTCCTGTAGTAAATTTTCTGCTCTGGCGTTTTTTAGAGCATGTTGCACAAATACGAGCAGTAAAAAAAACGAGCAGAAAAAAGAAGCTCAGTGTAGACAGCGGGAGGGTTTTACATTAGAGTCTATGGGAGACAGCGGGGCGTTCTTACTATAGAGTCTATGGGAGACGGCGGGGCGTTCTTACTATAGAGTCTATGGGAGACAGCGGGACGTTCTTACTATAGAATCTATGGGAGACAGCGGGACGTTCTTACTATAGAGTCTATGGGAGACTGCGGGACGTTTTTTACTAATAGAGTCTATGGGAGACAGCGGGACGTTCTTACTATAGAGTCTATGGGAACAGCGAACGGAAAGACTCTCCTTACCATAGATCTATGGTAAACTGCAGGACGTTTTTCATCAATATAGCAGTACCTAATGGGAAGACAGCGGGACATTCCTTACTATAGAGTCTATGGGAGACAGCGGGACGTTCTACTATAGAGTCTATGGGAGACAGCGGGACGTTCTTACTATAGAGTCTATGGGAGACAGCGGACTTCTTACCATAGAGTCTATGGGAGACAGCAGAACGTTTTAAGTATAGAGTCTATGGGAGACAGCGGGACCTTCTTACTATAGAGTCTATGGGAGACAGCGGGACGTTCTTATTATAGAGTCTATGGGAGACAGCGGGACGTTCTTACTATAGAGTCTATGGGAGACAGCGGGACGTTCTTACTATAGAGTCTATGGGAGACAGCGGGACCTTCTTACTATAGAGTCTATGGGAGACAGCAGGACGTTCTTACTATAGAGTCTATGGAGACAGCGGGACGTTCTTACTATAGAGTCTATGGAGACAGCGGGACGTTCTTACTATAGAGTCTATGGGAGACAGCGGGACGTTCTTACTATAGAGTCTATGGGAGACAGCGGGACGTTCTTACTATAGAGTCTATGGGAGACAGCGGGACGTTCTTACTATAGAGTCTATGGGAGACAGCGGGACGTTCTTACTATAGAGTCTATGGAGACAGCGGGACGTTCTTACTATAGAGTCTATGGGAGACAGCGGGACGTTCTTACTATAGAGTCTATGGGAGACAGCGGGACGTTCTTACTATAGAGTCTATGGGAGACAGCGGGACGTTCTTACTATAGAGTCTATGGGAGACACAGGACGTTCTTACTATAGAGTCTATGGGAGACAGCGGGACGTTCTTACTATAGAGTCTATGGGAGACAGCGGGACGTTCTTACTATAGAGTCTATGGGAGACAGCGGGACGTTCTTACTATAGAGTCTATGGAGACAGCGGGACGTTCTTACTATAGAGTCTATGGAGACAGCAGGACGTTCTTACTATAGAGTCTATGGGGGATGATTACAGTCGTTTTTCCACCGTTTTTAGGCACTAGTGTATAATGATCGCTAAAGTTGCAGAGGGAAATGTGCAATGACTAAAGAATATTGTGCGCCGGTCCCATGGGTAGAGAGTATCCATGCTTGCTGCTGTGGTTTCCCAAGCAACTTTGCCGCCCCAGGGTACACTGCTGCCTCTTCACACCTTATGTCAGTTTTCGAAGATGCACCTTTATTCACATTTCGTTGTCTATTGAGAGACTGTAAAGATTTTTCTGATCAATACAGTGGTTGGTCTGTGATGGGGCCATAGAGCTATATAGCGCAAATGTACTCCTTAACTGGACTATGTTTGCCCTATTAATGTATATGGTTTCTGTATCGGATACAAAACCGTGATCAGTCAAGATAATTTTGTACAGTATGCACAGGCTCCCTCCTCTTGTTCAGACTGTGGGTGCTTTCACCGCTTCAGGCCCCCCGTCCACACTTTCCCCCCTTTTTCAGACTGTGGTGTTTGCTTTCACTGCCTTCAGGGGCTCCCACTTCCTGTTCAGGATGTGGGTGGTTCTACAGCTTCATGCTCCTACTTCCTGTTCAGGCTGTGGGCAGTTGTACAGCTTCAGGCCCCCACTTCCTGTTTAGGCTGTGGGTGGTTCTAATGCTTTAGGCTCCCACTTCCTGTTCAGGCTGTGGGCAGTTTTACAGCTTCAGGCTCCCACTTTTTGTTCAGGCTGTGGGAGTTTCTACAGCTTCAGGCTCGCACGTCCTGTTCAGGCTGTGGGCGGTTCTACAGCTTCAGGCTCCCACTTCCTGTTCAGTCTGTGGGAGTTTCTACAGCTTCAGGCTCGCACGTCCTGTTCAGGCTGTGGGTGGTTCTACACCTTTAGGTTCCCACTTTCTGTTTAGGCTGAGGGCAGTTCTACAGTTTCAGGATCCCACTTCCTGTTCAGGCTTTGGGAAGTTCTACAGCATTAGGCTCCCACTTCGTTTGCAAACTGTCGTTGGTTCTACACCTTCAGGCTTCCACGTCCTGTACAGGCTGTGGGTGGTTCTACAGCTTCAGGATCCCACTTCCTGTTCAGGCTGTGGGCAGTTCTATAGCTTCAGGCTCCCACTTCCTTTGCAGGCTGTTGTCCGTTCTACAGCTTCAGGCTCCCACTTCTTGTTCAGGCTGTGGGTGGTTCTACAGTTTCAGGCTTCCATTTCACATTTAGCCTGTTGCCGGTTCTACAGCTTCAGACTCCCAGTTCTTGTTCAGGCTATAGGTGGTTCAACAGCAGTGACTGACATTTGAGTTCTGCTATTCCTAGCTGAGCCTGTTAGAAGGACATTGGTGATAGAGGGGTTTTAACAGCAGGGCAGAAGACTAAAGAAAAGCGCGGTCAGTAAGAATGATGAACAAGCTCCTTTGCTGCTAATCTAATATAATATACTCAGAGTATAAAAAGTTGCACTTTGTTTGTCTCCCATTTTTACTACATTATTCATCTTCAGATCCACTGAAATTTTAGCTGCTCCCAGTGTCAAATTTTCTAACATAGAGGTGTCCTCCTAGATTTAGGATTTAAGAGCATGCTGGAGCTCTGTGTTAAGAAGCCTACAATTTGCATTGGGTGCTCTGCTTTCTCTCTACACTTGTACACAGCCTTTCTGATTCTCCTCTATTATCTGGCTTCTGTGCGGCGGTGTCAGGATATGCGAGCTGCCCTCCTAGGATGTTCTTCCCCCTCCACATGGTCTTTTCTGCTGTATATCACCCTATCCCCTTCTGTTCTGTTATCTTTTTTTTTTTGTGAGAGAAAGTAGAGGGAGAGCAAAGTACTCATCAGGAGGAGAGAGAGGATGGATTTGTGTGAGAATTTCCCCCTTCTAAGCCACTCTCGCCTCTCACCCAGCCAACCAGTAAGTTCTACGCTGCACTGACGAGGGGCAAATACCCCGAAGCAGCTGTCTGTAGATGAACTTAACTGGTTTGGCTCAAATCCCTTTCACAGTGCGAGGCTCCTACGAGCTACATGTGAACTGAGGATGACTACATCCAATAGAGGGCGCTGTGGAGCTCCTCAGCTCTTTTCCCATAAGCCTTTGCTTTATGCAATAACAGTCATGGTCAGGTTTCTGATGTATATCCTCAACCCCCATTTGTTTGTTTCTTTTTTTTTGCGAGAGAAAGTAGAGGGAGGCAAATCTCATCAGAGGAGGAGAAGGATGGATTTGTGTGAGATTTCCCTTCTAAGCCACTCTTCGCCTCTCACCCAGGAAACCAGTAAGTTCTATGCTGCACTGATGAGGGGCAAATGCCCCGAAACAGCTGTCTGTAGATGAACTTAACTGGTTTGGCTCAAATCCCTTTCACATTGCTAGGCTCCTGAGAGCTACATGTGAACTGAGGAAAAATACATCCAATAGAGTGTTCTGTGGAGCTCCTCAGCTCTTTTCCCATAAGCCTTTGCTTTATGCAAAAAACAGTCAGTGAGGTCTGAAGGCGAGTAAATCCTCACACCGACCAATGTATTGGTGGCTCTCACCAAGGAGAGATTTTTTCCCCCCTGTGAGAATGACAAGCAGCTATGTAAGACCCGATTTATATGGAAGGAGCCAGGAGCCTCCACTGTAGGTTTTGTCAAAAATGACCCAAAAAATTGCGTGAAATGCAGCACTATTTCTTATGTTCAAATGACTGAAGCTCAATGATAGTCACTGCTGTCCATTGGGTACCTTGTTGTCCTCCAAGAAACTGATCTGGCACCATTATTTTCGGTTTTCTGCTCTTTAAAGGGGTTGTCTCACTACAGGGATCGCTGCTTTTTATGTTAAAGATCTTGTAAAAACAAGTCACTTTGCAATATGTGTCCATTAACAGTGTCCTACCTATTCTGAGATATCACCTCTTGTATGGGCTGCATTAGCTCCTCAGGTCACTATAGCTACAGACCTGTTCCATCTCTCCTGATAGGCTGCCGGCACTGGTTGCTATAGCTACAGACCTGTTCCATCTCTCCTGATAGCCTGCCAGCACTGGTCGCTATAGCTACAGACCTGTTCGATCTCTCCTGATAGGCTGCCAGCGCTGGTTGCTATAGCTACAGACCTGTTTGATCTCTCCTGATAGGCTGCCAGCACTGGTTTCTATAGCTACACACCTGTTCTCTCTCTCCTGATAGACTGCAAGCACTGGTTTCTATAGCTACAGACCTGTTCTCTCTCTCCTGATAGACTGCCAGCACTGGTTGCTATAGCTACAGACCTGTTCAATCTCTCCTGATAGGCTGCCAGCACTGGCTGCTATAGCTACAGACCTGTTCAATCTCTCCTGATAGGCTGCCAGCACTGGTCACTATAGCTACAGACCTGTTCCATCTCTCCTGATAGGCTGCCAGCACTGGCTGCTATAGCTACAGACCTGTTCAATCTCTCATGATAGGCTGCCAGCGCTAGTCGCTATAGCTACAGACCTGTTCAATCTCTCATGATAGGCTGCCAGCGCTGGTCGCTATAGCTACAGACCTGTTTGATCTATCCTGATAGGCTGCCAGCACTGGTTGCTATAGCTACAGACCTGGCTTCTACTGCAGCCTAGTGGAAGCCAGTAAACATTAATTAATCCAAGAAAACAGGACTGAGGTGAGATGAATCAATGTAGTGAGACAACCCCTTTAGGAAAAACAGAAAAAAGCAGCGCAGTAAGTTAGGCCTAAAGCGTTTGCTCTTACTCAAAATTGTAGGAAATTTTTAACAAAGACTCTTTGGAAAGTTGTTACATTTTGCATTCAGGAAGCAACGACTGCTACATAGATTTAAGAGCAAGGACGTCCATATCCTTTATAACAATTGGTGATGATGGACCTTGTAAGGACCGCTCGCTGTGTACCCAGCCTCCAGCTCCCATCACCCCTGGGGATCTGTGTGGAGCACACGTCCAAGGTCTCGTTCCTCCAGGTTTGCCGCTGCATGTTATGAAGCCGCTCGGACTCGCATTGATTTTATTTGTTTTCTCCACCTCAATCTGATGGTACGAGCATGAAAGTAATAGTGTTACATTGCTGGGAAATTAGGGGCCTTGATTAGATGTGGGAAAGCTGCAGCTTATCACTGCTGTCAGCCATTTTCTAGGAAATAACACCTAAGTTTCCAAAACATTGAAATTGTTTTGTGAGAGATTTCACGGGTTGAAAGGGAAATTCTGGTCATTTTCTGACTTGGAGTGGAGTCGGCAAGCCAAAGCCCCGCCTCCGACTCCTCAATTTCCCAAACCTCCGACTCCTGACTCCCTCATACACGGCGCATGTTTAAGTGATAACTTTACTGTAGCAAAATGGTAACATCTGGGCTGTTATCACCTTATGATACAAATAATCTAGCTATTTAGGTTGTACAGACAATGACTAGCATATGGGTTACAATGTTTTGATCTTCTGTACACTTGTGGGTAGAGTTGAAGAAAAAGCTGTATTTGTATCCAAGTCCAGTCTGCACCAACATTGGGAATGTGTAGAAGAGACCTGGGATCAGATTTTGGTCAAGTCCTGCTTGAATCTGATCCAGAGCCCAGAAGGATTCAGGCAGAGCTGAAAGCCAAAGGTGGATTTCCCAAATACTAACAAAATAAAATAAATTAACATTTTGATTTTTAGGAGCAAAAGAGTAACAATGCAGTTACAGGAAAGAATCTGAGAACTGAGCAGATGCTAAATACTTGCAAGTCACATTTATGTATAAGATGTAAGATGACTATATATAAAATTACAGTAGCCTCATGTACAAAGCTGTAGTGGATGGAGAGATATGGAGCCTGAAAGTCACAAGTTCAAAACATTGTTACCCTTTTGCTTGTCAGTGTAAAATATATTTATTGGATATGACTTTAGGACACAAAAAAATTGTAAATATGCAAAACACTGCAGGAACATTTGTGGAGTCTCTGAATTTGTTCTGAGAAATAGTATTGCCTCCATCAGATCCTGCATACATGACCTCACATCTGATCTCATTATTTCCAGGCTAGAGAACGGCCTCTCTACACTAACTTGGGGGCAAAGCGGTGACCACAGGGGCAACATCTCTAACAATGTCGGGGTATAAAGGAATTGCCTCAGCCACAGTCAGTTTTGATGAATGGTTGATCTTCTACTTCTTTGAAAGCAGGTGAAACATTTTGCTGAAATCTGTTTGCCCTGGGGGCGGGATCTTTTCCCCTGGGGCAGCGCTTTGCCTGCTCCATGTCATCAATTACACTCCTCATGTGATGAGGCTGAAGATATGGGAGCAGGAGCACCGGCCGGACCCAATTCCTCTTGCTCTTTGCATCAAACTAACTGGAACTAACTGGACCAACTTATTATATATTTTGGGAGTCAGTCCCTTTTATGACGACTCCGACTCCTGCAAAATAGGCACCAACTCCGACCCCACGTCCCTGATTTAAGGTACATTTACTCATCATGAATTTGAAAAGGATTCAGGCTCAGATAGTTGCCAACTCTGTGTGCATTCTGCGTTTTATCTTACTTATCTGACTCACTGAGCCTTACAATGTGAATGGGATTAGAGACAACCAGAAACTCATCTGCAGATGAGTAAAGATACTTTATTATCTACTGTTTTTAATTCCGTGAAGGTATATAGCTCCTTTGCAGTTTTAAAAATAAAAGGACGATTTTAATATACACCAGCATCCTTGGTTTCCTTTTTGGATCTTCTCCTCCACGAGCGTGGGGTCGGTTTTTGTTGGATTTGCTACTTCAATGTGAATGGGATTAGAGCCAGCCAGATACTCATCTGCAGACAGCTGTTTTGGGGTGTTAGCCCAAGAATTTGAATTTGGAGAGGATTTAGGCTCAGATATTTGCCAATTTCATGTACATTCAGCATTTTATCTTACACCAATCCAGTTCTGGAAAACCTATGAAATAGGGAAACATTCCTTATTAGTGAGTAGCACCATGTAGGTGTGTGGAGATGTATCCACCATTAGTCGCTCCACTGAAATTCAGATATATTCTAAAGGACTCATGGGAAATGAGCAAGGTCTCTTGTAATGTCAGCTATTGGATGTAACATTCCTCAGTTCTCATCAACTCACTGAGCCTTACAATGTGGATGGGGTTATAGCCAACCAGATACTCATCTGCAGACAGCTGTCTTGGGGTGGTTGCCCAAGTATTTGAATTTGAGGAGGATTTAGGCTCAGATATTTGCCAATTCTGTTTACATTACACTGTGTGAACATTCCCTTACTTGCCTTGGACACTGAAATTTTAAAATATTCTAAAAGACTCATGGGAAAATAACCAGGACTCCACAGGACCACCCATTAGTGGTGTGATATGTGAATGGGATTAGAGCCAACCAGATACTCAGTTTTGGAGTGTTTACAGCACATTAGTATTGGTTGGATAGGTGAGTGGCAATAGGTGTACCTTAAAAGGGGTGACAGTTCTCAATAGAGAGAGGTACCATGTTAGTGTATGGAGTATTACTTTAAATATTCCACTAAAATTTTAATATATTGAAAAGTTAGGACTCTGCAGCACCACCTATTGGATGTAGCATTCTTCAAGTCCCATCTGGCTCACTGAGCCTTGTGATATGAATGGGATTAATGCCATACCAATTATTCATCTGCAGACAGCTGTTTCAGGGTGTTGCCCCTCATCCCATTGCCTCTCACTTAACCAACTACTATTCTATTCTACACTGATGACAGACAATGCTACGAAACTGCTGTCTGCAGATGAGTATCTGGCATGGAATAAATCCCGTTCATTTTACAAGACTCAGTGAGTCAGATGGAGTCTAAAGGATGCAATCTAGGTCTACAGAGAATCTTACTGCAATCAGATGGACCTTATGCATCATCTCTGTAAGTAACGAAATCCAATAACTTTGCTTTTTTGCCACCGAGCTTTTTACTTTAGATCAGATGAAATTGCTGGATCATAGTGGAAATCATCGTGTATGGACCCAGCGCTGGCTGTTCTGTCACTTTATGGCTCTTCAGATATCCGGAGTCTTATGGCTAAGCGTCTTGAGACTTTCCGTAGAGCCGGTTGTTTTGTCTGCTGGATGGACTGGTGATCTGACCATGATAGTATTGAAATAAAGTCACTTGACGCTCAACAGCTTGAGATTTCGTTGTTGTAACTTCCTTTTGTAACCTATGACTTTCATATTGATATTGATACAATAATATGTTGCACATTCAAAATTTGTTTTTTATTGAACATAATGATTGATTACATAAGATATTTCCCGTTCTAGAGATTTTTTGATACAATGATACATTTGATGAAGCCTATTGATACAATAATACATTGCATGTTCCATAATGATATTGGTGCAATGAAACATTTAGTGTAAAATATTGATACAGTGATACATTTGATAGGGGAAAGCATATTGATAAAGTGAAACATTTGATGAAGCATTTTGATACAATGATACATTGCATGTTCCATATTGATATTAATACAATAATGCATTTAATGTAGCATATTGATATTGATACATTTCTGTTTCATATTGATACAATGATACATTTGATGTAGTGCATTGATATTGATATACAATAATATGTTGCCTATTCAATGTTGCTACAATGATACATTGCATGTTCCATATTGGTATTGATACAATGATACATTTGATGAAGCCTATTGATACAATAATATATTGCATTTTCAATGTTGATAGTAATACAATAATACCTTGCATGTTCCATTTTGATGCAATGATACATTTGGTGTAAAATATTGATACAATGATATATTTGATGTTCTGTTTTGATATTGATGCAACAATACATTGCATGTTCCATAGTGATACAATAGCACATTTGAAGTAGCGTATTGATGTTGATACAATGATACATTGCATGTTCTATATTGATATCAATGCAATAATGCATTTGCTGTAGCATTATACATCATGCTCGGTGAGTCATATGGAGTGTATAGGAAATCTATATGGAGTCTATAGAACATGATACATGTTCTATGTTAATATTGATACAATTATATATTTCATGTTCCATATTGATACAATGGTACATTTGATGTAGTGTATTGATATTGATACAATAATATGTTGCTTGTTCAATGTTGATGCAGTGATACATTGCATGTTTCATATTGATATTGATACAATGATACATTTGATGAAGCATATTGATAAAGGGGAAGCATATTGATCAAGTGAAACATTTGATGAAGCATTTTCATACAATGATATAATGCATGTTCAATATTGATATTAATACAATAATGCATTTGATGTAGCATATTTATACGTGTGCTATGTTGATATTGATACAATTATACATTTCATATTCCATATTGATACAATGGTACATTTGATGAAACATGGTTACATAGTTAGTACGGTTGAAAAAAGACACCTGTCCATCAATTTTAAACCCAAGGGTAAAGGGGAGGGAGGAGTTTTTTAACCCTAGC
Source organism: Phyllomedusa bahiana (assembly GCA_025379985.1). Classification (NCBI taxonomy): domain Eukaryota; kingdom Metazoa; phylum Chordata; class Amphibia; order Anura; family Hylidae; genus Phyllomedusa; species Phyllomedusa bahiana. Next base: position 97,866 of record JAODAL010007948.1, on the reverse strand, counting down.
CCCCCCCCCCCCCCTACTGGTAAAGGGTTGAAAACCCCTCAACAAGAATCAAATTTTTCTAAGGGGGATTTCTTTTTGATCCCAAAGGCCCCCATCAGACGGATCTAGAATTTTACATGGCTAAAAATTTTATTAATATTCTTTATTTTAGTAGGTACTAACCTTTCTTTAAACCCCAACTGTTCCCCGCCGGGACCAGCTCCTCAGGGGCTATTTCACAATTTTTCTTCTTAAAAGTGGAAACCCCCCTTTTCCCCGGAGATTTAATCCTTTTCCTCCCCCAATGAATGTCCCTTGTCTTTTGAGGTTTTTTTAAAAAAAATTAATTTTTTCCCCCAGACTTTTTGTAGGGACCATTTATATATTTATATAAATTAATCATGTCTCCCCGGAGCCGTCTTTTCTCAAGACTAAGTTCAATTCTTTTAACCTCTCCTTGTAACTAAGGTGCTTCATTCTCCTTATAAGTTTGGTTGCTCATCTTTGCACTCTCCATTACATCTTTTCTATAAACTGGAGCCCAGAAGTGAACAGCATATTCCAATTGAGGCCATACCAATTCTTTATATAGCAGTAATATTACATTCTTGTCCCGCGAGTCCAGGCCTCTTTTACTACATATCTTGCTTGCCTTAGAGGCAGTGATACATTTGATGTAGTGTATTGATGTTGATACAATAATGTGTTGCATGTTCAATGCTGGTACAATGATACATTGCATGTTCCATATTGAAACAGTGATACATTAGATGTTCCGTTTTGATATTGATGCAATGAAACATTTTATGTAAAATATTGATACAATGATGCATTTGATGTTCCGTTTGGATATTGATACAACAATACATTGCACGTCCCTTAGTGATACAATGGTACATTTGATGAAACATATTGATACAATTATACATTTGATGTAGATTATTGATATAAATACAATGATTCAGTTTGATGTTCTGTTTTGATATTGATACAACGATACTCTGCATGTTCCATAGTGATACAATACGGTAGTACATTTTGATGAAATGTGAGGAAATTCTTATGTTTATGGGAATTTCTAGATTAAATTGTAGTTATTTTGACATATTGTTTTAATTTCTAATGGTGACATAAATATAAATAAATATATATTCATATTTAGTATTTCTGAACATGTCTCAGTTACATAAGCTGGGCATATAAAAGGGCGTTTTACATATCGATAGAGAGAGGTTTTTCAACTGCGCTATGAGAAGATGGCTTTAATGACATTGCAGAAATATTAAGTTAGAAGCTTCATGAAAGTCCACATGTTAAAGATAGATAAGAAGCAATTTATAATGGCCACTAGCCGGGTAGTCAGATTTGAATATGTATAAGTGAGGATTGAAAATGTAACCTGTTAAAGTGTGATTTGAAGTGTATCGATCAGTTGGATGGTGAATGTCTGCCAACTGGCTTAAGTTTGTGAACTAATCAAAAGTGATACTTTAGTTCTATAACTTGCTCCAGAGGGTCTAAAATAAACCCTAAACCCCACTCACATTGGGATTAGTTGGGGTCTGCACGCTGATACTCTGTCTGGGGCTCCTCTTATTCCCCGTCGATGTCACTTCACTGGCTATAAGAGAATCTGATAACCGGTTAGCACTTAGGCTCGCCGTGACAATATTAATGCAATGATACATTTGATGAAGTATATTTATATTGATGCAATGATATATTTGTGATTTATATTTATATTGATACAACGATACATTTGATGTTCCATTTTGATTTTGATATAATACATTGCATGTTCATTAGTGATACAATAGTACATTTGATAAAACATATTGATACAATGATACATTTGATGTAGCTTATTTATATTGATATGATGTTTGTATTTGATCTGTTTTGATTTTGATACAATGATATATTGCATGTTCCATATTAATGCAATATGGAACATGCAGTGGAGCTCTGCGCTGGAAGGGAGCTGGTTGGAAAGGGAGTCTTTTCTATTAAAAAAAAAAAAAAAGGACTTCCCCTTTAAATATAACTCCATACAGGCTTGTATACACCTAAAGATACCTAACCACAACAACACATGTAAATTTAGAATCAATCTTTATCCAAATTATATAATAAATTAAAACACATTAAAAATAATGGCAATGATACTGCACCAAAGCCTGTGCTTACATCGGTCCAAATAGTAACAATATCAGAAAGATATTATAGTCCATGCCCATACTGAAATCCTAACCCTCTAATAAACGTCACAAATCCACTAAATATAAAATAATATATATATATAATATATAATAAATTATATATATATAATATATAATATAAAAAGAATTGTTGTGTGTGTATATATATATATATACTGTATATGTCTATGTTATACTGTATGTGTGTAATAACATACACACATACAGTGTGTGTGGTATATATATGTACACATATACAGTATGTATATACACACATATACAGTATACAAAATATACCAGATACAAGTGTTATATATATATATATATATATATATTTTTATATATTTTATATATATATAAAATAATGACCCTTAAGAGATCATAGGTAACAGATGAGCAAAATGAAGTAAATGAGGACTGGAGTAAGGACACGGGCCCCTTAATCCGGCCCTAAATTTACTCCATTTTGTTCATCTTTTCCCTTTATGACTTTTTGGGGTGCAGTATTATTGCCATTATTTTTTTTTGTATTTTAAATTTTTAAATATAAAATTGAATAAAGATTGTTTCTAAATTTAAAAAAAATGTGTTTTTGTGGTGGTTAGGTATCTTTAGGGTTTTTCTTATTTATTTTTCCCTCCCACAAAACCCTTATTAAAACATAAGGTTGTGTGCCCAAAAACAGGCTTGGCCCGGGGCCCAAAGGGGGAATAGGGAAAAACCCCCGGGGGGCCCCCTGAACAGGGCGATCGGGAGATTATTTTTAACCAAAATTAAACCCTCGGGATGAGGCAGATTATAGGAGGCAGGTAAAAGTCTTTTATAGTAGTGTAGGGGGGCCCCCAAAAATAAACTCCACCAAGGGGTTTCCAAAAAACAGTTTTTTAAAAACGGGGGCCCCCCTTGGGGTCAACTTAAACCTGGGGCCCAAAAACCCAAACCCACCTGTGGGCCCCTAGAGCCCCAACCCCACCTGTGGGTCCTGGGGGCCCCCCCAAATCCCCCCTGACCCATATATATAGGATTTTCCCTTAAAAAATGAAGAAATCATGGAGTATTCTTTCCAATAAAAGCAATGAGACGTGCTCCGTACCCTTGTGAGTTTGGGTGATTTGACCGGGGCCCCATTTCTGATACTGGGGTGATCTATAGACGAGCTTCTACATGTATCGCTCTATACAGATCTATGGACGTTCCGTTTCCCGTTAAAAATTTTCTTTGCAGTAGATATCAGTGGCCAAAAGCTTTAAAGTACAAAAGAAAATTCTTTGCCCCCGGGGTTTAATGGATGGCTTAAAAAAATATCATAAAACAAGCGCAAAAAACCCAAAAAACTTAAAGTAAAAGGTGGAATCCAAAGGAATTTCTACTGGCCCTGTCATGGGGCCGCACTGGGTTTGGGGGCTTCTCCCCCCCTCTTCTCAAACCCCAAACAAGGGCCAAAACTCTTTCCCTTCAAACGCATTGAAGACCCCAAAAATTGATGGAAAACGGAATTCCCGGGAATTGCTAATTTGGGAACCCCAAATTTTTTTAAAGGGATTTTGTCCCAAAAAAATGAGTCCGGTTTTTTTTTAAACACATTTTTTTTTGCATTCTCAAATTTTGGGAAATGGGCCCTTTTTTGGGGAAATGCTTTAACAAACAGTCAAGAGATGCTTTTCAGGGAGCTTCTGCACATTTGGGGACTTAAAGGGGTTGTCTCCCCAAAATTGATTCACTCACCCCCTTTCCGGTTTTCCCGGGGGTTTATTTTGAATTCCCGGGGCCGGTTTTTCGGCTTTTTTACTGGCTGCAGTTGAAGCCCCGGTCCCGTAATCCCATAGCAAAACCCCGGGGCCCGCAGGCCTATCAGAGAGAAACAAAAAGGTCTTAGCTATAAACAACCCTGCTTGGCCGGGCCCAACAGGGGGAAAACTGAAAAGGTCTGTAACTATACAAACAGCCAAATGGCACCCTTTTAGGAGAGGGCTGAAAGGTCTGTAGCTATAGCAAACAGCACTGGCAGCCTATCATGAGAGATCGAACAGTCTGTGCTATGAACCCATGGCGCCTATCATGAGAGATCGAACAGGTCTGTAGCTATAGCAAACAGCACTGGCAGCCTATCAGGATAGATCATACAGGTCTGTAGCTATAGGGACCAGCACTGGCAGCCTATCAGGAGAGATCAAACTGGTCTGTATCTATAGTGACCAGCACTGGCAGCCTATCATAAGGGACTGAACAGGTCTGTAGCTATAGCAACCAGTGCTGGCAGCCTATCAGGAGAGATTGAACAGGTCTGTAGCTATAGCGACCTGAGGATCTGATGCAGGCCATACAAGAGGGGATATCTAGGAATAGGTAGGGCACTGGTAATGGACACATATTGCAAAGTGACTTGTTTTTGCAAGATCTTTAACATAAGAAGCTGCAATCCTTGTAGTGGGACAACCCCTTTAAGACTGACTCAGTCCTATTCACTTCTATAGGAGAGTTTTCTAGTCCTGCTCTGTGACCTGGGAAGAAGTCACTGTGCAGGGAGGAGGAGAGGGTGAGATGTGACTATCTCCTCTTGTGACTGGTGTATCCTGTGTTATCTATTCACACTGGTGTCTCCTTTCAGTTTGACCCTCTTTGTGCTGATAATGAGCAGACAACTGAGAATCTTTATCTACAGAACAGGAAGTGTCAGACAGTTATCAGACCTAGTGGCCAAAGTGAAAACTGCAGGACTTATTTATATTTAAGAATTATTACAAAAATATTAAAAGTGATCTGGAAAATGAAAAATAAACCAAAAATTCTTAATTTTTTTTTTGACATATTCCCTTTAAATAGTTCTTCCTTTGCAACCTGAGGATTGAGGAGCTAGGTGGTGACCTCTGCCCCAGCTTGCCCCTGGTCACTGTCGCCTCAATGACTAAAGAGCTGTTCCCACCCTAGACTTTGATGGCATATCAGTAAGATTTACTATCAAAGTCTGGTAGATACTATCTCATCTATGGGAGCCACCCTTACCTTGGAAACGGGCCCCGAAACGCGTAAGAGTGTTCTATTTTTTTTGGGGGGGGAGGGGCCTTTGTGTACTGCTCCATGTTTCGCTTTTATGATTGTATGTGAATAAACTTTTGGAGTTTTATAGGAAGCTGGACTATTCCTTTTTTCTACTTGTTTATACATAGGGTCTGCATGTTACTGAGGTTTTCTCATCATGGGGTTTTACGGAGCCACAGGAAACTTCAGCCTCACACTTCCTGTTCAGGCTGTGAATGGTTCTACAGCTTCAGGCTCTCGCTTCCTGATCAGGCTGTGAGGGGTTCTACGGCATCAGGCTCTCGCTTCCTGATCAGGCTGTGAGTGGTTCTACAGCCTCAGGCTCCCACTTCGTGTTCAGGCTGTGGGTGGTTCTACAGCTTCAGGCTCTCGCTTCCTGATCAGGCTGTGGGAGGTTCTACAGCTTCAGGCTCCTACTTCCTGATCAGGCTGTGAATGGTTCTACAGCTTCAGACTCTCGCTTCCTGATCAGGCTGTGAATGGTTCTACAGCATCAGGCTCTCGCTTCCTGATCAGGCTGTGGAAGGTTCTACAGCTTCAGGCTCTCGCTTCCTGATCAGGCTGTGGAAGGTTCTACAGCTTCAGGCTCTCGCTTCCTGATCAGGCTGTGGACGGTTCTACAGCTTCAGGATCCCACTTCCTGATCAGGCTGTGGACGGTTAGACAGCTTCAGGCTCCCACTTCCTGATCAGGCTGTGGATGGTTCTACAACATCAGGCTCTCGCTTCCTGATCAGGCTGTGGGCGGTTCTACAGCTTCAGGCTCCCACTTCCTGATCAGGCTGTGGACGGTTCTACAGCTTCAGACTCTTGCTTCCTGATCAGGCTGTGAACGGTTCTACAGCATCAGGCTATCGCTTCCTGCTCAGGCTGTGAGTGGTTCTACAGCTTCAGGCTCCCACTTCTTGATCAGGCTGTGAATGGATCTACAGCATCAGGCTCTCGCTTCCTGATCAGGATGTGGGCGGTTCTACAGCTTTAGTCTCCCACTTCATGTTCAGGCTGTGGGTGGTTCTATAGCTTCAGGCTCTCGCTGATTGTTCAGGCTGTGAATGGTTCTACATCTTCAGGCACCCACTTCCTGGTCAGGCTGTGGATGGTTCTATAGCGTCAGGCTACACTTCCTGTTCAGGCTGTGGGCGGTTCTACATCTTCAGGCTCCCACTTCCTGTTCAGGCTGTGGGCGGTGTAAGAGCCTCAGATTACCACTTCTTGTTCAGGCTGTGAGCGGTTTTACAGCTTCATGCTCCCACTTCCATGTCAGGATGTGCGTGGTTCTACAGCTTCAGGCTCCCACTTCCTTTTTAAGCTATTAGTGGTTTTTCAGACTCGCACTTCCTGGTCAGGCTGTGGGTGGGTATAGCAGTAATTGGCATATCAGCTCTGCTCTTCCTAGCTGAGCCTGTTAAGGTATTATGAGTGCTGGAGAGTTATAAAATGCAGTACACAAGGTTACAGATCTCTTAAGGGGCAAAGCTTGCAAGAGATAAAACTCAGCAGGGAGTAATTCACCATGGACAATCGGCAACTTTTGGAGCAATCAGATGAGTGAAAGAGGACAGAGCGGTGTGAAGTGGTGGTCGGTAACCAGAGAAACCTGTGTACTCTAGGAGGAGATAAAATCTGCTTTATCTTCTGACAAAAGCAAAATCAAAACAACAATGTATTTGGTAATAGTCTCAATTTACCTTTTATCTCTTGACCTAAGCAAAATCAAAGCAGCAATGCATTTGGTAATAGTCTTCATTTACCTTTTATCTTCTGAACAAAGCAAAGCCAAAACAGCAATGTATTTGGTAATAGTCTCCATTTACCTTTTATCTCCTGAACAAAGCAAAATCAAAGCAGCAATGCATTTGGTAATAGTCTCCATTTACCTTTTATCTCCTGAACAAAGCAAAATCAAAGCAGCAATGTATTTGGTAATAGTCTCCATTTACCTTTTATCTCCTGAACAAAGCAAAATCAAAGCAGCAATGCATTTGGAACTAGTCTTCATTTACCTTTTATCTCCTGAACAAAGCAAAATCAAAGCAGCAATGCATTTGGTAATAGTCTTTAGTTACCTTTCCCTAATCTTTGTGGTGAGAAAACACTTTTCATATTCAGCTTTGTTCAGCAGACCTTGTTTTCCTCCTTGTTTGTGTAACCATCTTATCGAGGGTTTGGGGAAGAATAACTTTCCCTTGTTTTTTGGAATGCTAGCCTTGACTTGACTGGTTACATTGTGTCATTGTGCAATAGGAACGGACGTATTTGTTGCATTTGTTCTTTTTGGAATCTCTGTTGATAAAAAGGACACAGTGAAATAAACAGAGCAATGTGAGGTCCCGTCACACGGGGGTATGGAGATATCCGGCCGCGGGCCTCCGCTCCTGGGATCCGGTCTCCATGGTTCTTCTCCAGATCTGTCTCTATTATAATCACGAAAAAACTACCAATACTCTACATTAAATTAGATAGCTGGGTGTAGAGAAAAACCCAGAGATAGTAACCTGAGAAAGACCTGGGTATACGGGTATATACAAAAATAAACTACTCAAAGTATAACACCTATGATAAAATATAACCTTTAATAAGAAATGATTATTAATAGCACTAAACAATTCCTACTCTACATAAACCCTACACACAATTTCCCTAAAGGTACTAAGATTGCCTATCAAAAATGGGGAACACCGCCCCAATAGGGGCGCCCCCACCTGGAACCTAAACTATCTCGGCCCTAACTGACCCTAACTAAATATACAAAAAATAATCACCCAAAGATAAGAAAACACACAAACAAAAACCTAAAAATAAAACGTGTATAAACGATGCAAAAACTAATACTGTTGATAACCAACAACCATGTCAACTATAAACCTAATAACCATAAAGAGCTATATTTCTACATTCACAGTATACAACAACCATGTTCCAGTAGTTTATTTCTATTATAATCACATTACTAATTCATAACTGGGACATCGAAACGAATGGGGAATCGTTTGTGCTGTCATCAAACTGCAAAGGCCGCTTTACTTGTAATTACAAGCCTGAATAATTAGGAACGTAAGTCCTGAAAGATGCTTAAAGGGGTATTCTCACTCAGGCTCACACTGGTCCACCGGGGACTAGGGGAAAGACTCAGTGGGCTCCTGAGCGTGGCAGACCTGGAGTTTCTTTTATAATGCATATATAGCCTTGGGAGAGGAAGACATACAAAGAGAAAGAGGCGAAAGCAGGAGGCAGAGTATAAAAAGCATGTATGGTAGTTGTAGGATGGGCCCCAGAGTCAACTTCACTGGTGGGCCCCCAGAATGAAACTCCATTGATGGCCCCAAGAATGAACTCCACTGATTGCCCCAAGAATCAACTCAACTGGTGGCCCCAAGAATCAATGAGACTGGTGGGCCTCCATAATCAATTCCACTGGTGGACCCCAGAATGAAACTCCACTGGTGGGCCCAAAGAGTCAGCCCCACTGGTGGGCCCCAAGAATCAGCCCCACTGGTGGGCCCCAAGAATCAGCCCCACTGGTGGGCCCCAAGAATCAGCTCCACTGGTGGGAACCAAGAATCAACTCCACTGGTGACCACAAAGAAGCGGATCCACTGGTTGGCCCCGGAATGAATTCCATTGGTGACCCCCAAGAATAAGAATCAACTCTGCTGATGTGCCCCCAGAATGAAACTTCACTGTTGGTCACCAAGGATCAACTCCACTGGTGGGCCCCAAGAATCAACTCCACTCGTTCACCCCAAGACTCAACATCACTGGTGGTTGGGCCCCAAGAATCAACTCCACTGGTGAGCCCCATGAATCAACTCCACTGGTGGCCTCAAGAATCAACTCCACTGGTGAGCCCCAAGAATCATCTTCACTGGTGGGCCCCAAGAATCAACTCTACTGGTGGGCCCCAGAAAGAAATTCCATTAGTGGGCCCTAGGCACCCCAGTCCAACATTCTTCCCACCACACACATTGATGGCATATCAATAGGATAGGCCATCAACACGTGATAAGTCTGTGTTCCTCTTCTGTAAAGTCAGAAGTTTCCTCCATTTCATTAGTATTTGGTGGCTTTGCCCTTAAACTGTAGGACTTGGGTCAAACGTCTGGATCCTTCCACAAGCTTCTCACAATAGTTGGTGGGAATTTTGGCCCCTTCCTCCTGACAGAGCTGGTGTAACTGAGCCATGTTTGGGGGTCGCCTTGCTCGCACCGGCCTTTTCAGCTTTGCCCATAAATTTTCAGTAGGATTGAGATCAGGGCTTTGTGATGGCCGCTCCAAAACATTGACTTGGTTCTCCTTAAGCCACTTTGTAACCAGTTTGGCAGTAGCTTCGGGTCATTGTCCATTTGGAAGACCCATTTCTGCCCAAGCTTTAACTTCCTGGCTGATGTCTTGAGATGTTGCTTCAGTATTGCCACATAATCTTCTTTCTTCATGATGCCATCTATTTTGTGAAGTGCCCCAGTCCCTCCTGCAGCAAAACAACCCACAATATGATGCTGACACTCCCATGTTTCACAGTTGGGATGGTGGTTATGGTGGTTCTTAGGCTTCCAAGCTTCTCTCTTTTACCTCCAAACATAACAATGGTCATTATGGCCAAGCAGTTTAATTTTAGTTTTGTCAGACCACAGGACATGTCTCCAGAAATGTAGGTCTTTGTTCCTGTGCATTTGCAAACATTAATCTTGCTTTTCTATGTTGCTTTTGGAGTAATGGCTTCTTCCTGGCAGAGCGGCCTTTGAGCCCAAGTTGATACAGTACTCATTTCACTGTGGATAATGACACAATCTTACCAGCTTCCGCCAGCATCTTCACAAGGTCTTGTGCTTTTGTTCTTGGGTTGATATGCACATGTCGGGCCAAAGCACGTTCATCTCTGAGACACAGAACCCGTCTCCTTCCTGAGCAGTATGATGGCCGGACATTCCCATCTTGTTTGTACTTGCATGTAATTGTTTGTACAGATGAATGAGGCTCCTTCACGTATCTACAAATTGCACCCAAGGATGATCCAGACTTGTGCAAGTCCACAATTCTCTGTCTGATATCTTGGCTGATTTCTTCAGCCTTTCCCATGATGTTACACACAGAAGCAGTACAAAAATACATCCACAGCTGTGTCTCTAATTAACTCATATCAGAAGCTTCCAAAGACCTGACCTCATCATATGGGCGGTCCCAAATTGTATAAAGGCGGAGTAATCCAAGTGTATGGAAACTGCTGACTTTGCAGAAAGTAATAAAAACGCGTAAAGAACTCCCTCATTATTCTGCTTTTGGCAAATATAAATAATTTTGGTTCCTAATTGGCCGAAAACGGGGAAGGTTTATTCTGATTTCATGTCAGAGAGTAGAACCTGCAGATGGGGCTTTTTATATAGAGGGGAGGGGAAAACCTGCAGATGGAGCTTTATATAGAGGGAGGAGTAACCATGGAGAACTGCTGACTTTTTTTATAATAGAAGGAGGAAGAAACCTGCAGATGGTTGGCAATTTACTATGAGAGGGGAAGGGAGAAAGAAACCTGCAGATGGGGCTTTATATAGAGGGAGGGCAAAACCTGACGATGGGGATTTTTTTATATAGAGGGAGGGAGAAACCTGGAGATGGGGATTTTTTTAAATAGAAGGGAGGGAGAAACTGCAGATGGGGCTTTATATAGAGGGGAGGCAGAAACCTGCAGATGGGGCTTTATATAGAGGGGAGGGAGAAACCTGCAGATGGGGATTTTATATAGAGGGAGGGAGAAACCTGCAGATGGGGCTTTATATAGAGGGAGGCAGAAAACCTGCAGATGGGGCTTTATATAGAGGGGGGAGAAACCTTCATATTGGGCTTTATATAGAGGGAGGGAGAAACCTGCAGATGGGGCTTTATATAGAGGGAGGGAGAAACCTGCAGATGGGGCTTTATATAGAGAGAGGGAGAAACCTGCAGATGGGGCTTTATATAGAGGGAGGGAGAAACCTGCAGATGGGGCTTTATATAGAGAGGAGGGAGAAACCTGCAGATGGGGCTTTATATAGAGGGAGGGAGAAACCTGCAGATGGGGCTTTATATAGAGGGAGGGAGAAACCTGCAGATGGGGCTTTATATAGAGGGAGGGAGAAACCTGCAGATGGGGCTTTATATTGAGGGAGGGAGAAACCTGCAGATGGGGCTTTATATAGAGGGAAGGGAAAATTCTGATTTTAACTGTGGTTACAAAGTATCCAAGCAGGGTTTGCATCTTAATTCCCTTTTACAGCCTTCACTGGAAGATGTAATTCATGAATAAGGAAGCGAGAGGTGTAATCACCGGTTAATATTTCAAGCGTAAGACTCCGCTCGCGTTCCTGTGCATGATATCATTTAATTCCCGCTTCCATTTTCCACCCACCCGGAGAGCGGTGCTAGAAATAATTAGCGTCTGGGAGGATTGTGGAACGTTTGTAGGATCTGAGCTTCCCGTTCATCCGTGCGGCCCTGATGTGACATGAAGGGAGGCCGTGTGTGCGCCCCTGCAGCGCCCCTGCAGCGCTCGGCCTCCTTCCTTCGGCATGTTTCTCTTATTTAAGAAGATTAATCCCCAAATTTGTACGATTCAAACACCTCTCGAGTTCCTCGCTCCGAGCTATCGCCGCAGAATCTTAATTGTCTTCTGCTTTGTGCAGATTTAGCGAAACGTTTGCCAAATTTGGTCATTTTCGAGCCTCGCGCTGTAATCCCTTCAACCCCTCGGATGAACTCCGCTTTCGTGAAGCTTGCAGTAGTTTTTCTCTTTTTTTTTTTTTTTTTTTTTTGTTCACGGCCAGAGATTGCCGTGCGCAGATATTTGCTATTGTCTTTGCCTTAAGGCAACAACGAGGATGTTTGGCTTTGGATACGTTTTGTGCAGTCGGCTCTTCTCTCTTTTTGTTTTTCTTGTACATCAGCAGTTTGAGTCCATTTCATAATCAGGAAGTTAAGAAAAAACTTTCCAACAGGAAAACAAAAGCTTCCGTGCGAGCTCTGAGCACGATTCCGGGGGCTGATAGGTGCTCGCTCAATTATTGGTAGAGGCATCAAAGACAGAGATGCAAACTCCGGGGTGAGGAGAATTGGAAAACTGTTCAGAATTTTGGACTTTGCTGAAAAACATTCTCAGCTGTTGGTGCTTGTCCAATTGCGGGGAAGCTAAAGGGTTAAGGAGCTTGGTAGCACTATCTGCCTGGGATCCTTGGGGTCCACCAGTGGAGTTGATTCTTGGGGCCCACCAGTGGAGTTGATTCTTGGGGCCCACCAGTGGAGTTGATTCTTGTGGGCCACCAGTGGAGTTGATCTTGGGGCCACAGTGGGTGATCTCTTGGGGCCCACCAGTGGAGTTGATTCTTGGGGCCCACCAGTGGAGTTGATTCTTCGGTCCCACCAGTGGAGCTGATTCTTAGGACCCACCAGTGGAGTTGATTCTTGAGGTCCACCCTTGGAGTTTATTCTTGGGGCCCACCAGTGGAGATGATTCTTGGGGCCACCAGTGGAGATGATTCTTGGGGCCACCAGTGGAGATGATTCTTGGGGCCACCAGTGGATTCTTGGGGCCCACCGGTGGAGTGGATTGTTGGGGCCCACCGGTGGAGTGGATTGTTGGGGCCCACCGGTGGAGTGGATTGTTGGGGCCCACCGGTGGAGTGGATTGTTGGGGCCCACCGGTGGAGATGATTGTTGGGGCCCACCGGTGGAGATGATTGTTGGGGCTCACCAGTGTTGTTGATTCTTGGGGCCACCAGTGGAGTTAACTCTTGGGGGCCACCAGTGGAGATGATTATTGGAGCCCACCAGTGGAGTGGATTCTGGGGGCCCACCTGTGGAGTTTATTCTTGGAGGCTCATCAGTGCAGTTTTTTCTTTGGGGACCTTGAGTAAAGTTGATTCCTGGAGTCCACCAGTGGAGTTGATTCTTTGTGCCCATTGGTGGATTTGGTTCTTGGGGCCACCAGTGGAGTTGATTCTTGGTGCCTACCAGTGGAGGTTCACCAGTGGAATTGATTGGGCCCCTGGGCATGGTGGGCCTTTGTAAGCCTGGGGCTGCTTGTCGGGGAGAAAGGCACACATAGGTAGAATGCAACAGTCATGTACAGTAGCTATAGGGTTGACCCCAGGCTTCACATTGGGGATTGTGTATTCAGGGGGATACAGTGCAGTATTTCCTCTACACATAGCATTTGGTCTCCACTGACCAGAGCCCCTTCTCCTTACTGTGTCCCTTATAGAATTTTCTGCAAACAAGACTTCTTATGGCATTCAATAAGGGCTTTCTTCCTGCCCCTATTGACACGCATAGTCAGTGGCGCGTAAGCGGCGCAAACAATTGACATGTCACTCCTCTCCTTGGGTGTATGATACGATCGTATTATACGCCCGAGGAGATGACAAGTAATTCATAGCTCTCTATTAGAGCTATGAATTACCTTAATTTCGACACGCATTTCGGTGCGTATAAAACGTAATACGCTGCGAAATGTGCGCACAATTACTCTTAAAAATAAGCCGTGTGAACATACCCTTATGGCTAATGGATTAAACAGTGCTCCGTGAACTGTTCAGAGCCTGGACTATTTTTTTAAAACCTAACCCTGCAATACACTTTGCCACAACTTTATCCCTGAGCTGTTTGGTGTTTTCTTTTGGTTTTTATGATGCTGGTTGTTCACTCATGTTCTCTAACAAACCTCTGAGGCTTTCACAAAACAGCTGTAGTTATACTGAAAGTAAATTACAAACAGATGTACCCTATTTAAAAATCAGGTGACTTCTAAAAGCAATGGATTCTTTTTAGGAGTATCAGCGTACAGGGGGGGCTGAATACATATGCACACTACACGTCTCAGTTTTTTACTTTGCAAAAATTTGAAGAGGCATGTATCATTTTCTTTCCACTAAAAAATTCTTGCTACTTTGTATCAATATCAAAAAATACAAGTAAATAAATATATACACACACTGAATGGTATACATATGGTTCTTACATGCACCTCTGTGATATTGCTCAGATTTTTGCTATAGAACCCAGGAAACCCTGCTGGCAAACAATAGCCGGCCGGACGAAGTTGACAGACAGGATGTAAGGTTGAAGACACATTGCAGTTATAAATGGTCAGTGTGTACTTGTTTGCATGTTGTTGACCGGGTGACCACAAGGCAGAACAGCAGCAGGAAGTGCAGCTCTGGAGCACAAACTGTTTCTACTGTTCCATTGATTATGATTTACAAACTTGGCTGAAAATAATTCTCCATATGCCACTGGCTCTCTTGAATGTGTCCAAGACATCTCTCTAGCCAACCTGTAACCTACTCCACATGGATGGGGGCCAAGCACCCCAAACCTCCCGTCTTCAGCTTCTCTGTTCCTCTCTGCCCTTCAATAAACCAGAAAGAGCTGTCTATAGAGTGACTTGTCCTTTTCAATGAGACTCCGTATTGGCTATCATGAGAGCTTTCTTCCTTATGGAGGAGAGCTAATTTTACATATGCTCATCCCATAATGCATTGCCTGAAAATAAATCTTTAGCCAACCAGTAGCCTACTCCATACCGGTGAGGGACAAGAACCCCAAAACAGTTTTCTACAGCCTCTCCGCCCCTCTCTGCCGTTCAGTAAACCAGAAAAAGCTGTCTCCAGAGTGACGACTTCTTCTTTTGGAGGAGACTCTTTTTTTTTTTTTTTTTTTCTTCCTTATGGAGGAAAGCTAATTTGCATATGTTCTTCCTATAAGGCAATAAGTCCCTAAAGCGTGTCTCCAGCCAACCAGTAGTCTACTCCTTACTGGTGAGGGTCAGGAACTCTAAACCCTCTGTCTACAGCCTCTCCATCCCCCTTTGCCTTTCCTTAGATCTGAAAGAGTTCTTTGGCTAGCATGAGAGAGAGCTTTCTTGCTTATAGAGGAGAGCTAATTTGCATATGTTTTTCCCATGAAGCATTGCCTGAAAATAAGTCCCTAAAGCGTGTCTCCAGCCAACCAGTAGTCTACTCCTTACTGGTGAGGGTCAGGAACTCTAAACCCTCTGTCTACAGCCTCTCCATCCCCTTTGCCCTTTCCCTTAACTGAAGAGTTTCTTGTGCTAGATGGAGAGAGCTTTTGCTTTTGTGAGGATCTTGTTTGAGCATGCCTGAAAATAAGTCCCTAAAGCGTGTCTCCAGCCAACCAGTAGTCTACTCCATACTCCATAAACCTCTGTCTACAGCCTCTCCGTCCTCCTCTGCCTTTCCATAACTCTAAAACAGCTGTCCATAGATGAGTGGCTTGTCCTTTTGGAGGAGTCTCCAGTCTGAAAAGCATGAGAGAGAGCTCTCTTCCTTATGGAGGAGAGCTCATTAGCATATGTTTTTCCCATAAGTCATTGCCTGAAGATAAATCTGTAGCCAACCTGTTGCCTACTCCATACCACTGATTGGTAAGAACCTCAAAACGGCTTTCTACAGCCTCTCTGCCCCTCTCTGCCCTTCAATAAACAAGAAAGAACTGTCTCTAGAGTGACTTCTCCTTTTGGAGGAGACTCTGGTTGGACTAGCATGAGAAAGTTTCTTCCTTATGGAGGAGATCTATCTTGCATAATTTTGTTACCATGAAGCATTGCCTGAAAATAAGTCTCTAAAGCGTGTCTCCAGCCAACCAGTAGTCTACTCCATACTGGTGAGGGGCAAGAACCCCAAAACAGCTGTCTACAGCCTCTCCGTCCCCTTCTGCCCTTCAATAAACCATAAACATCTGTCCATAGATGAGTGACTTGTCCTTTTGGAGGAGTCTCTGGTTTGGCTAGCATGAGACAGAGCTTTCTTCCTTGTGGAGAAGAGCTAATTTGCATATGTTTTTCCCATGAAGCTTTGCCTGAAAATAAGTCTCTTAAAGGGGATTTGCCTCTTACCTCTTATCTGCTCAGGGGAGAATATAAACAAAGCATGCTGAGTCATGAACGGCTGCAAGGATGAGAGGGAGGGGGGTGAGCAGAGAGCGAGGAAGAAGGGAGCATCTCTAAAGTTTACTCAAATAATAACATTACAACCAGTGGATTCTCTATACAGCAGACAACCTCATACACTGCACTTTCTCCCCAGTCCCTTGCAAGCTCCTTCATGTTCCCTGTCATCAGATAAGAAGTGCAAACAACGCAAGCGCAGCCAGATCAGCTCCTGTCAGTGTCCTGGTCGTGCCTAATGTAAACTTTCAGGAAACTAAGGGGGACTGAGCAATGCTGTAGCTCTCACAGGCTTCACTTTTTGTAATCACCTATATTTAGAAAAGTGATTAAATACCCATTTTGGAGGATCCCACATCAACATTACATCGTGGCAAAACCCCTTTAAGCATGTCTCCAGCCGAGCAGTAGTCTACTCCATACTGGTGAGGGTCAGGAACCCTATACCCTCTTTCTACAGCCTTTCCGTCCTCCTTTCCATAGCTAGATCTTCATGTACCACTGGGTCCCTTCAATGTGTATAAGGCATCTCTCCAGCCAACCTGTTGCCTACTCCATAATGGTGAGCGTTAAGAACCCCAAAACAGCTGTCTAAAGCCTTTCCGTCCCCTTCTGCCCTTCAATAAACCAGAAACAGCTGTCCGTAGATGAGTGACTTATCCTTTTTGAGGAGTCTCTGGTTTGGCTAGCATAAGAGAGAGCTTTCTTGCTTATGGAGGAGGGTTAATTTGCATAATTTCTTCCCATGAAGCATTGCCTGAAAATAGGTCTCTAAAGCATGTCTCCAGCCAACCTGTTGCCTACTCCATAATGGTGAGGGGCAAGAACCCCAAAACAGCTGTCTACAGCCTCTCCGTCCCCTTCTGCCCTTCAATAAAACAGAAACAACTGTCCGTAGATGAGTGACTTATCCTTTTTGAGGAGTCTCTGGTTTGGCTAGCATGAGAGAGAGCTTTCTTGCTTATGGAGGAGGGTTAATTTGCATAATTTCTTCCCATGAAGCATTGCCTGAAAATAAGTCTCTAAAGCGTGCATAATTTCTTCTCATGAAGCATTGCCTGAAAATAAGTCTCTAAATCATGTCTCCAGCCAACCTGTTGCCTACGCCATAATGGTGAGGGGCAAGAACCCCAAAACAGCTGTCTACAGCCTATCCGTCCCCTTCTGCCCTTCAATAAACCAGAAACAACTGTCCGTAGATGAGTGACTTATCCTTTTTGAGGAGTCTCTGGTTTGGCTAGCATCCGAGAGCTTTCTTGCTTATGGAGGAGGGTTAAATTGCATAATTTCTTCCCATGAAGCATTGCCTGAAAATAAGTCTCTAAAGCGTGCATAATTTCTTCCCATGAAGCATTGCCTGAAAATAAGTCTCTAAAGCATGTCTCCAGCCAACCTGTTGCCTACGCCATAATGGTGAGGGGCAAGAACCCCAAAACAGCTGTCTACAGCCTCTCCGTCCCCTTCTGCCCTTCAAGAAACCAGAAACAGCTGTCCGTAGATGAGTGACTTATCCTTTTGGAGGAGTCTCCGGTTTGGCTAGCATCCGAGAGCTTTCTTCCTTCTGGAGAACCTAAGTTTCCCTTTCACAGAAGTTTCTCACAGTCGTAAACCTCTCCCGAGAGGAGAAGTCTGGTTGCGTCGGCGTGGGAGGAAGGGAGGCCAACATGCTTGACTGTGCTGTGCAGCTGATTACATAACGAGCTGTAGGATATCCAGTTTGA